>CAAKHF010019569.1:2465-20740 GCA_901007745.1 Hippocampus kuda | reverse complement strand
TCAGACGAACACAGAGAAGCTTCACCCGCTCTATTAAATGGACAGAGAACGCTGTAACCTTCCACACAAAATAGTTCCAAACAAGTAACAATCGCGTCAGTGGCGTACATCGTATACCTGTATGATACTGGTAACTTTGGTCTTGTCAGTGGAACAATCTGGCAACTTTTTAAAAGTAAACTTTCCATTCATAAACCCTTTAAGTATCCATTTTCGGTGTCTCGCGCTGCTGTGGCTGGCAAAACAGACATGGGCGTGGACTTCTGCAGTGCGCTTGTTGTTTTGTTTCTGGTGTATTTATAACGCAACGTAACATCCGCTTGTGACGTGTGCCGCGTTAATCTCGCGAGAAAAAATTTAATCCCATTAAAATTCATTTAAATTAATGCCAATAAAAACGCGCTAAACTGACAGCTCTAATATATATATATATATATATATATATATATATATATATATATATATATATATATATATATATATATATATATATATATATATACACACATATGCCTTCTGTAGTTAGGCACGTCCTTCTCCTTCTCGGTCTCCGTGCTCGAGAGGCGTTGAATGACCGCCCCCGAAAACGTAAATCAACGATGACTTCAATGACACTCAGAAAGCAAACATAATGAGCCAAACAGAAAATCAAAAGAGGAAATCACAAAATAAATTCTATGGTGGGGTTGTGAACACACAACAGAGGAACAAACTACACAAACAACTCCGAGACAGTCCAGTCTCCCACAAAAGGAAAGATGACGGAAGTACAACAGAGCACGAAAGCAACGAAAGCAACTAGCCGTATGTAATCAACTCTTCTCATGCGTAGCGAGTCTACCCCTGTAGCGTTCACACGTACCATTTTACATCGGTGCTGCCCCGCAAACGAGCATTTGCTCCGGATCAAATTTTTAAACCACCTCCTTCAGCAGGGTTAAATTTGCTCCAGTTTAAGCTGTTTTCAGTGGCTACACCAGTGTAACTTTACACGTGTGAACGCTCTACTGGGGCAGCCCCGGCGCTGCACCGGAGCAATATATGTTCATCTTTTATAAATAAAACCTTTGTTTTGTTTTTATTAAACACGTAGGGATACTAAAAAAATGTATTTATACCGTACGTTGGCTTGATGGTGGTAGTTGGTGTAAAAACTTTGAAAACCATTGAACTTCATATCACCCAAATAATTTTTAACTTTGAGAGAGAAACAAAGTGTGGCACTGCTTAGCACGTCCACCTCACAGTGCAGAGGTGCAGGGTTCTCTTCCGGCTCCGGCCTTTCTGTGTGTTGTTTGCATGTTCTCCTTGTACCTGTGTGGGTTTTCACCGGGTACTCCGGTTTCCTCCCACATTCCAAAATTATTCATGGCAGGTTAATGGAGCACTCTAAATTGTCCTTCGGTGTGATTGTGAGTGTGGATGATTGTTCATCTATGTCTGCCCTGCGATTGGCTGGCAACCAATTCAGGGTGTACCCAGCCTGCTGGCCAAAGATAGCTGGGATAGGATCCAGCACACCTGCGACGCTTGTCAGGATAAGCCAATTAGAAAATGAAAGAATGGATGAAAAAAAGAGAAATATCTTAAAACTCACACAATGCTCATCTTGCAATGCTCATCTTTTTACCATGTGCTGACGAGCAAGGCTCTTCCTTCTTTGTTGTGAAACTCAGGTTTTAGCACTTTTCCACCCAAGAAAAAAAATGTATTAATAGAATGGAGCCATGTCATAAGCTATGGTGTGTTTTCTCAGCTGCCCCAAGTGATTTTCCAAAAGTGACAATCGCGTACGTAGGAATGTGAAGCATTTCCCCTCAGTATCACTGATCATTGTCAGAGGTCACTTCATTCTCGCTCCTTTTTGTTGCTCCGTTCCTGTCACAATCAAAAGACCATGCTGTGTTTTTTCCACCATCTCTTTTTTAAATTCCCATCTCTTCTTCCTTTCACTCCCTTCACTAGCGTACAAGGCAAGGTTGTAAGTGATATAGAATAGATGAAGCTATGACAACCATGAGAAAATGATCATATAAAGTTCTTCCTAATGGGTCATTGTTATGCAACAATTCAAAAAGGCATTATTGAGGATGAAAGTGAAATATAATCAAATATAGTATAGTATTGAAAAAAATACTATACTATACAATACAATGCTGATGCATTGTGTTGGTCTGAGCTGAGCGGCAGCCAGGATCAGAGCAGGGTGAGTGCACCAGAGCAGTGCTCCCAGTGTGTCATAATTCAGCTGTGCCAATATCTAATTTGGATGCTCCCAGGTCAGCAGAGTTTTCTCAGATAGCTAGTAAGCCCATCAGCCAAGTGAAGACTCAGCCAAATGGAGAGTTATGCTTTCCTTCACATTATATCTTGAGGTCAATTATTTTCTACTTGGGTGCAACTGTGTGCTTTTGGAAATTTGCATATTTTACAAAAAAAAAAAAAAGTGTTGTATTTGTGCCTATGCACCAAACAGTAGTTCAGAGTACCCACCCTTTTTGGAGTCCTTGCAGGGTGTGCTGGAGAGCGCTCCTGCTGGGGACTCCCTCGTTCTGCTGGCGTACTTCAATGCTCACGTGGGCCTTGACAGTGAGATCTGGAAGCGCGTGATTGGGAGCAAGCCCCCCACCCCCCTCCCCACCACAATCAGAAATCTGGTGGTGATTTGTTATCGGACTTTTATGCTCGTCATGGATTGTCCATAACGAACACCATATTCAAACATAAGGGTGTCCATATGTGGACTTGGCACCAGGACACCCTTGGCCGCAGTTCAATGATTAACTTTGTGGTTGTATTGGCAACTGAATTGAACCTGGGACATTGATAGATATACCTGCGTCTCATCTGCAAAGCCATGGTAGTTAACAATGGCATTCAGAAGAGTAGCAAATACAGGCTGAATAAAAGGGGTCCAAGGACTCACTCTTGAGGGACCCCAGATGTAATGGCGATACGATCAGATTTAAACCAATGGTCACAAAATGACTCCTTTCCTCCAAGGAGGACCTAAGCCATCACCGGACAACTGGATGAATTAACATAGCCAGGTGCTATATATGAAGAGGCGTTTTTGTCACGTCTGCTGTCTCAGCACCCTGTCCTGTGTGTGTGTGTGTGTGTGTGTGTGTGTGTGTGTGTGTGTGTGTGTGTGTACCATTAACCTCTATCCTAGTGCACCATTCCCAAGCAACAGACTTTTTAACATCTTGCAACTTGAGCAGGAAACCTACATCAGTGATTCCTGGCAGCAGGCATTTTTCAGCCTTCCTCTTCACCAGGGGGTTTATTTTTTGTACACAAAAAAGGAGAATACCTTCCTACTGTCTGTCAACTATTGTGAATTAACAATATCATCATCAAGAACATGTACCCCTTCCTCTGATCGATTCTGCTTTTCCCTTCATGGAACCCTTCATGGAACTACTATTTTATCTCAATTGGATCTGTGCCAGACTTGCCATTTTGTCTGCCTTGTGGGGTAAGGGGGTGGTGGGGGTGAGTGGAAGAGAGCATTGGACACTCACAGATGCCTCTATGAATACCTCTTCATGCCTTTGAGCTTACCACAGACTTGTTGTCTTCCTGGCCCTAGTTAATGATGACCTGTGTGACATGATAGGTAAATTTGTCTTTGTTTTTGTGTTTGTTCTCACTCTATACATGAACAACATGTACGCCAAGGGCTGCAGCGACTACTTCAGATCAAGTTCTTTATGGAGGCAGAAAAATATGAATTCCATGTCTCAAAGACAACTTTACAGGGTTATGTCATCGCTTGAGATTGTGGCCACAGTCACAAATAGGTCAAAAGCATCCACATGTCAGGAGCTACAACGATTCCTTGGCTTTGCCAATTTCTGTCAACAATTTATTAGGAACTACAGTTGGGGAGCAGCACCCCTTACTGGTCTCACTTTGACCTTGATATCCCTTTTGCTGGTTAGAGGAGGCTGACATTGCTTTCCGTGAACTTAAGAAAGTGTTTTCTTCCACACCTGTCCTTGTCCATCCGGACCCATGTAGACAATCTATTGGTGAAGTGGACACCTCAAAAGTGGGAGTTGGCACAATGCTGTCCCAACGATCCTTGGAAGATGGTAAGGTCCAACTCTGTCCTTTTTTTTTTTTTTATGCAGGCGCTTTCTGGCAGAGACTACAGGGTCGGAGATCTCCTGGCAGTGAAAATGGCACTGGAGGAGTGGCGGCATTTTCTAGAAGTAGCCAAACATCAGTTTGTCGCATGGACCAATCACAAGAATGTACAATACACCTGTTCTGTCAAGAGGTTAGGTTGTTTTTTTGTTTTGTTTTGTTTTTTTGGGGGGGGGGAGGTTGACCGGTTTACATTTACCTTGTCCTATTGTCCGGGGTATCAAAATGCTAGTTTGCTATGAGGGGAGGGTGTTTCAATACCAATTCTAAAGGATTCCAAGGATAATCAATCTGGTCCTGGTGGGGGCCTCCCTAAAGTCTTTTCTTGTCCCCTCCGGGACTACACTGGAGCCACAGGGTATGTAATCTAGAATAGGTGGGTTTTAAAACGGGATTTGAATATAGGAAGAGAGCCAATATTACGGCTGTCAGGTGGAAGTGAGTTCCAGAGTTTGTGAACGGAGCGGCTGAAAGATGGGCAGAAGGTACAGAGAGGTGAAGGCAGAAAGAGGATCTAAGGTGGTGAGAAGGAACAGGAATTTGGACAAGATCAGACAGATAGCGGGAGCAAGGTTAAGGATGGCATGAAATGGATTTTGAAGTTGATTCTGAGTTTGACAGGGAGCCAATGGACCTGTTGGAGGATGGGGTGACAAAGTGAAAGGAGGGGGTTCTGGTGATGATCCGGGCTGCAGAGTTCTGGATCAGTTGAAGCTTATCAGGGAGTTTTTGATAGGCACAAAAACGTATGACGCGTGAGAGAGGGGTGGAGACGATTGATGTTACGTACGTATAAATATGCAAACTGTGTTATGTTATTGATGTGAGAGTGTAAGGATAGTGAGCAATCAAGGATGACATCCAAACTTTTGGCCTGAGGGCAGGGGGACACAGTGGAGCTGTCAATAGTGAGAAAGAAATGGTGTCAAAAGCTGCACTCAGATCAAGGAGGATGAGAATGGAGATTAAACCGAAGTCTGCTGCTATAAATAAATTACTGCGACCTTATCCATATTTGTATTTATATTGCACTTAATTGAACAGTGTTTTTTCTTCTTTCTACCCACAATCTTGCTGCTGTAGACTATAAGTCCCACACTGGGGAAATTTACAAAGGATATCTTTAATCTTTATGAGAAGGTCATTACTGATTTATATGAGGGCTGTTTCAGTGCTGTGACGGGGATGGAAACCAGAGTACAATTGTTCATAGAAACTGTAAGACGGGAGTGAAGTTGAGAGGTAAAATCTTTTTCAAGAATTTTGGAGATGAAAGGGAGGTGCGAAATCGTGCAGGGTTTATTGAAATCGTTGGGGTCTGAACCAGGTTTTTTTTCAGGATAGGACTGACAACTGCAGATTTGAAAAGGTCAGGAACAATTCCAGTGAACAATGAACAATGAATTTTGACTGGGATAAATGGGAGCAGAGAGGGGAGGCAGTGACGTGGGCGTGGACGTGGCACAGCTCGTCGTGGATGTGAATGTGACTCAGTTCAAACAGACACGTGACGAGCCTCGGCTCAACGTGGACGCGGATGGGGCTCGGCCCACCGTAGACGCGGCTTGACGAGACAAAAGCATGGGACAGCCACATCACCAGCGTTGCCTGAAGGGGGAACATGGGACAGCCGCATCACCCGCGCTGCCTGAAGGGGGAACATGGGACAGCCGCATCACCAGCGCTGCCTGAAGGGGAAAAGGGTGTCGGCCGCACATGTGCTCCGCCAGGCACATGGTGGCATAGGGACCAGTCCTTAGTACCTGCAGGGTCCAAGTGGTCGGGTCATTCTGTCACGTTGTGTGGTGGTGGTGGACCCCAAAAAGCAGGCAGGAGGGAGGAGCAGGTTGTACTTGAAGTGTATTGAAACAGAGAAAACTAAATCCAAAACAAACATAGTCCAAAGTAGCAAACAAAAATCACAACTGAAGCTAAAACAGAACCGTGACCAAAACATGACCGAAACAAACCTGACAGCAGCAGACAAACGGCAACAAACAAACATGATAGTAGCCAAGAGCAAACAGCAACAAACAATGACCCGACCATGAGTGGTCGGGTGGGAGTCCTTTTATAGCCATAATTGCCTAACGACTAACAGGTGTGCAGCTGCAGGGAAAAGCCCCACAGTGCCACCTGTTGGTCACAAACCGAAACATGACAGGGGGTAGGGAGTCGAGGGTTAAATGATATTGTCACAGACAGAAAAGAGTGTCTCGGTATTGCCAGCATTAGAGCAGATGAGGAAGAAGAATCCGGAGTCAGGGTGGCGATGCATTGGATGAGGGAGTCAATGTTTATGGGGTGTTCACACGGCAACATTTGCTCTGGTGCTGCGCCAGTGCTACCCTAGTAGAGCGGTCACACGTGCAAAGTTACACCGGTGTAGCCCCTGAAAACAGCTTACTCCGGAGCAAATTTAACCCACCTCAGGGAGGTGGTTTAAAAATTTGCTCCGGAGCAAATGCTCGTTTGCGGGGCAGCACCGATGGAAAATGGTACGTATGAACGCTACAATTTGCTCCGGAGCAAACTCTCGTTTGCAGATTTGCAGGGGGAGTAGCCTCGCTACGCATGAGAAGAGTTGATTACATACGGTGAGAATGCGTTGCTTTCGTGCTCTGTTGTACTTCTGTCATGTGTTTGTTTAATAACGACGCAAGACATGGCTGGTAACAGTAGCAAGCGGCACCTCTTGGGTTATACCATCTCAACTAGAACGGGGGGTAATAGTCCCCAAACGTCATCTTTCCTTTTATAGGAGACTGGACTGTCTCGGAGTTGTTTGTGTAGTTTGTTCCTTTGTTGTGTGTTCACAACCCCCCACCCCCCATAGAATTTATTTTGTGATTTCCTCTCTTGATTTTCTGTTTGGCGCATTATATGTTTGCTTTTCTGAGTGTCAATGAAGTCATCGTTGATTTACGTTTTCGGGGGCGGTCATTCAACGCCTCTCGAGCAGAAGGCACGGAGACCGAGAAGGAGAAGGACGTGCCTGTACAGTAGTTGCTTGAGTTGTGTATGTTTTAAAAAGAACCAACACGATAGCTCTTTGTTTTCTATCGTTTTGTTCCGCTGCAGAAACTGCCGTGTGAACCCAAGTGGGGCTACACCGATGCTGCGCCGATGCTAACACGCTCAGGGGCTTTGTATGTGTGACCGCTCCACAAAATTTGCTCCGGTGTAAAATATATCACAACATAATACATCGGTGCAGCACCGGAGCAAATGTGTGCCGTGTGAACACCCCTAATGTCTTTAATATTGCAATAAGAGATGATATGAGGTGGTGTGGAGATGGAGAGCCGGTCATACTGGATGCCTCTCCCCCTGCGCCTCTAGTCCAAAACATACTATCACCGTGTACACAGGATCCCCGTCAATCACACGTGGAGGCGGAGGTGGGGTGAGAAAAAGAATCAGAGGACTTGTTGCCACGGGCTTGAACAAGGATACCCAGAATACTGGGTGAACCTTCATGGTGGGAGGTAGCGGGGGCTTGACAGAAACGGGATTGATAATGGCTTCCACCTCAACTGGTCCCGTGAACCATGGTCCCAATTTTTTCGATGAGCTGGTCAGATGCAAATCCAGGGTCAAGAGCCACACTTTCTGCCCAATGTCATAGTCCGGTGCAGGGTGTCATCAACGGTCTGCAATAACCTGATTGCATGAGGAGGTATGTGACAGCGCGGCTCTGCTCTCCCTCCAAATCCTATAGGCCGACTGCAAGTGGAGCTCAACTGAGGGCGTCTGCACGAGCACACCCTGCGACAGGAACAGTGCTGATTGGTCACCATAGCCTATGGTGACCAATGCCAAAGTTTTTTTGGTGAGGGCCAAATAAAGAAAAATAAGCAAAGGCTCGGGCCACACACTCGAGGTGACATATTGACACATGCTTGTTCGGCACCTGTGTACGATGCATAGCTCTGATGCTTGGTCTCGTAGTGCTGACGGACATTATACTCCTTCATCACGGCAAAATCTTCATCGTAAATCAAACAGACACACTTTCCTTTGATTTCTTTGAAGAAATATTCATTTTCCCACCGTGTTTGAAATGTTCTGCACTCACTTGCTATCTTTCATTTCTTTGGTGCTGCCATTTTTGGTGACTCGTGGTCACGTTTTTCTTTGCTTAATTTTGTTTAGTGGAGAAGCACCTTTTCTATTACTGACTCCATCTAGTGTTGAAACTGAGAAGTTCAACAGAGTTGAGCTCAAGCGCCATGTGCGGGCCATATTCAACTATATTTTCAGAATTTGCTGCGGGTCAATAAAAACAAACCCATGGGCCGCAGTTGGCCCGTGGGCCGTAGTTTGGACAACTTATGGCATAGGCCGACATGAAGGGAGACCGCTCCGTGGCCGAAGAGATGAGAGTGTTGTTGTGCGCCTACTCTACCCAGGGCAGAGGGGTGACCCATGACATAGGATGGTGGAAACAGAAACAGCAGTGTGCGGATTCCAGGTCCTGGTTTTCCCTTTCAATTTATCCATCAGATTGCGGGTGAGATCCGGCAGAAAGGATTACCGTGTCTCCCAGAGCTCAGCAGAACCACTTCTGAACCTGGGAGACAAATTGTGGTCCACCAGGATCCCATGAATGTGGAACATGGTGAATGAGTAAATTGGCAGTCTCTAAAGTGGTAAGAATCTTGGGTAGTGTGATGAAGTGCACAGACTTGGAAAAATGATCAACAATGGTAAGTATGACTGACTTGCTTCTAGAAGAGGGAAGGCCAGTGATAAAGTCCATCGAGATGTGAGACCATGGGTGAGGTGGAGCGAGTGATCGGAGCAATCCAGCCGGAGGTTGGTGGGATGTCTTGCCACATGCAAAGGCGGGGCAGGACTTGACGAAGTCCACAACGTCCTGCCGAAGCTCCATCCACCAAAATCGCATGCGACAAGTTGAAGTGTTCGGTGTATTCCCGGATGGCAAACCACCTTGGACCTGTGCCCACTGTAATACTTCAGCACGCAGATGTGGGGGCACAAAGAGCTTTCCTGTCGGACAACCATCCAGCTCTTGGGTTCCCTCTTGTGCTTACTGAATCTTCAGCTTGACCTCTCATGTCAACACTCCCATGATGTAGTGGTCAGGCAGAATGTTCTGGGTTCTGGTCTATTCTCTGCCAGGCCATGGATAATAGGTAGGTTTAACGTTCTTGGATCCTTTACGGTAGGTTAGTGTGAAGTTGTACCTGGTTAGGAGAAGTGCCCACCGTGCTTGGCGTGAGTTCAGTTTCTTGGCTGTTTGGATATAGGCAAGGTTCTTGTGGTCTTGTTCGGGCTGCGAAACTTGACAAGGACGTGAGCTGGGTTGAAATGGATTGGGTAACAGGTCGATGGCACAATCATATGGTCTGTGTGTGGGGGTCGGGATTGTGCATAATCTTTACTGAAAAACCTGACGTGAATTCTGGCAAACACGAGCAATCTTCTCTAAACAAATGTCTTCTGATAAGACCTCTTTAACTAGCACACTACCCGCCTCTGCTGACCGTAAACAATGACCATAGCATAAAGGGATCTGGTTTTCTATGGCCGCCCGATCCCAGGTGATGAAAGGATTATGAGGTTTTAGCCATGGTAACCTTAGAAAAATGGGTGCGTATCGGGATGGCATAATAAAAAACATTCTCTGATCTACATAATTGCCCGATAATTTTAGTACTAGAGGACTTGTTATCTGTTTGACCTCTGCCAGGAGTCGGCCACCGAGGTCGCAAACCCGATTAACCTTCTTTAACTCCTCGACCAGATACCCTATCATCTTAACCAACCTGGGATCGATAAAACAATCATCAGCTCTGGAGTGCGGGAAGGCCCGGATAGGAAAACCCTGGTTTAACCCATAAACCTCTGCCTCTATCTCGAGTCTTTGGTGTTTGAGTCTCATTTTTGTCTTGATCTTGACCCACTGGAATCATTTATTCTCCCCATACTCCTGAGTGTCGGTGTGGATGGAGATGTCCGACTTACAGTTGGGGGAAGGAACTGACGGATGTGAAGGTCTTGTCGGGCAGATGGAGAAGCAGTGACCCTACAAGCCACAATAAAAGCAAGCTCTCATTTCAAATCGGGGTCCAAACTCCACCCAGCCGTATCAGTGGATCTTGGCTACTCAGGAACAGTGTGTCACTCTGTCATGTGGGGTTGAGGCATCTGCTCCAAATCCCGTTCCCAACGTCGCTCTCTGAATCGGTTGTCCAGTGTGATGGCAAGACCAATGAGTTCCTCCAATGTAGCAGAGTGGTCATGGACAGGCAAGTTCATTCTTTAATGAAGAACTCAGACCACGGCAGAAAAAGACTCGTGAGGCACATTCATTTCAACCACTTTCCACAGCCAGGGTGCGAAATGTAATGGAGTAGTCTGCTACAGAGCGACTACCCTGTTTTCAATCAAGTAATTGCGCACCGGCCTCCTTCCCTTGCACAGGGTGGTGTAAAACCCGACGAAATTCAGCCAAAAACTCCGGCAAGGAAGACCGGAAGGCGGAGCATGTGTTCACGGCTATGGCCCGAGAGCTAGCCTGGCTAGTCAAGAGACTCATTATAAATACAACCTTAGTGTTATCTTTTAATTTTCTATCAGAGGGATTAATGATCATTTTGAGATAATGGAGAAGTTTCTAGATATGGAATCCTTGAAAGGAAAAACACAGGGAGAGGCACAAGTTACCTTGGAGTACACTTGCCAACGATACCCCAGATGGATCACCAAATCTGACAGGAAAAAACATCAGGATGGTTAAGAGAATTCAGGTCAGGGTGTATTGAAGCCAGCTGCGAAACTCGTTAACTTTATTCAAGCGAGGGAACTTCAACATCATCAGTTTATTCATTTTCTGAAAAAAACCAACACTGATCACACAGACTTACTTTACCATTCTAATGTCCGCTGGTTACATTTGGGAAAAGTATGTCAACATGTGTGGGAGCAAAACAGGAGGTTATTTCATTTGTGGAGCTACTTGAGAATACTGACAATTTTCCTGACCTGATTGACACAGATTGGCTTTGTGATTTAGCTTTTACTGTTGACATACTGACACATGAATGAGTTCAATGTGAAGCTACAAGGGAAAAAACAGTTTGTACGTGAAATGCAAGCAAACATCAGAGCCTTCAGAACCAAGCTGGTTTTATTTTCGAAGCAAATGTCAGACAAGTCATTTGCTCATTTCACCACACTGCCAGTGGCGGATGCTGGTCTGTCAAGGACAGGAAGCTCAATTTTGGCCTACATCATAAAATGTGTCCATTTATTTGTACGTGAATTCTACTCTCTGTTCCTTTTCAAGAACATGATCTGTGACCCTGTCATACCATCTTTTCCAGGGACTTAACTAGTGTACTCTCAATGGCCAGCAGAGCGAGGCTGCTTAAACGGCCTTGGTCCTGGAGACTTGAGCCGCTTTAAACAGTCGTTTTCAACAAAGAGAGTGTCACTAAGATTGGTGATTGGCTTATTTCGCTGTCAATCAAAAAGAGATTCAGCCTCAGAAAGATCATTCAATCATCAT
The DNA here is from genome assembly GCA_901007745.1 of Hippocampus kuda. Lineage (NCBI taxonomy): Eukaryota > Metazoa > Chordata > Actinopteri > Syngnathiformes > Syngnathidae > Hippocampus > Hippocampus kuda. Next base: position 9,048 of record CAAKHF010019569.1, on the reverse strand, counting down.
GCAGAAAAGCTGAGCGTCCGGGTCAGCTGATAGATGCCCACTGTCCAAAGACTCCCATAGACGCTGAGCGTACGATGGGCGGGACAAAATCAGCATTTATCCAATGACTCGTCTCGTTTCAATGCATTGGGACAACGGGCTCTGAACTCTCAAGACGCCCAGCGTCCGTGCTGTAGATGCTCAGCGTCCTCACAGTTTCGAGCGCAGTGAAGCTGTGGGAATGAATGAGAAGAGAGTCATGTCGTAACCAGTAATAAGAAGCTGATTCGGAGCAAAAGTTGAGCGCGTTGTAGCGCATATTTAGTCAATGACGTGTCCACACAATTGTATGCACACACATATATTTGATCACTTATTTTTTGACATTTTCCCTTGCAGTCTTAGAGCAATCGCCTCTGCACACTGGCAATGTTAAAAGATGCTCATGTGAACATGTGAAAAAATATCGGAAATCACTGGATGACCTGCATGAAGAATTCTGTTGGTTTTGTGATTTTTAAAAAATTGACAGGCACTTCAGCTGGTGTCATGTCCCTTCTAACAAGATCCAGAAACAGTGCCACAGGAGTTGCAGTTGGAACTGATTGATCTTCAATGTGACTGACAATGTGTCCACTCCCTCAAATTGGATGAGTTTTATGCTTCATTAAGTACAGCCAAATTTCCAAACATCCATAAGATGGCACAGAGGATGCTGGTGTTGTTTGGCTCTCCATATTTGTGTGAAGAGACTTTTCCTGTGATGAACACCAACAAAGCACCCCAATGATTCCAGATGAGTGATGAACACCTCAGAGCTGCTCTGAGAACTGCCATGACAGAATGATCTCCAGATTTCGATGCACTGGCTAAAATGTGTGATCAACAACACTTGTCATTTATAAGTATGTTAATATTTTCATGTTTTTTTTCCCTTTTATGTTTGATATATCTAATAAGATAAGATTTAGATAAGATATCCTTTATTTGTCCCACACTGGGGAAATTTACAGTCTACAGCCACAAGATTGTGGGTAGAAAGAAGAAAGAAGAAAAAAATCACTGTTAACAAAATGGGAAGAAGAAATAAATAAAGTATAAGGATGAAAAGAAACTCAAACAGGGATATGCGCTGCTGGAGAGGCAGCCACTCAGGGGGCGCCATCATAAAATGTTAACAAATGCAGTTTAAATCAGGATGTATTGTACTGTATTGTATTGTACTTTTTAGGATAACATAGTGGAGGATGAAACCTGAAACCTGAAACAAGACTTGTCAACAGGGTTTGAGAATCTTGTGTGCAATTCGACTGATTGTATTTTATGTGATGCATGTAATACAAAAATAAGTATAAAGAATACTTGCAGTCTGCGGGTATCTGTCACTCCAGTACATGAAAATAACGCTGTCTCCAAAAAAAAATAAAAATGGCCAGAGATCACCTCATGCCTGAAACATCTTAGTGATTAATATATGTCAGGCCGTGACTAATGGTTGACCTCGTTGAATGTTGATTGCTTATTTGGGTCCCTGGCAATCATTTCTGCAGCATGTTACAATCACAAGGACCTTGCACTTGAGTGGCAGCAACAAAAAAGCATTTAACCTGGACATGACCCCCATAATTCAGAGTTAATTGCCATGCCATTTTGAGATTAATTCTATTGTATTCTTATGTAATGAAAATGCATACACAGACATTCTGTGGACAGAATCGGACATCTATCCTCCGCCCAAAAAAAAACAACAAAAAATACAAACCAAAGTCTATATGATGAAATAAAGGTGACAAAATAAAGGACCCAACCCAAAACACAGTCACAACTACTCACAACAGTACCATGCGGTACCCTATCCAGTTTGTGAGGGAACCCCCGGTAGAAGTCCTGGAGTAAGGAAGGGTCAAGTATGAGGAACCTTGAGACTCAGGAAAGTTCGTCGAGGCCGTTTGGAAGCAGGGCTGAGAGGCCTCGAGGAGACATGAAAGGAGACATGAAAAGGGAGGGCAAGTCCGGGGGGGCTGCCCGAACAGCAAGCACACAGGTCTTTAAATAGCCATTCGAGAGGCCACATTTGAGGGAAGAACAGCCACTGGGCTTGCACCGTCGACGCAGGATGTGCACCGGTGAACCAGTGAATGATTGCTGGTGGCAGCCACGGATCATATGCTGCTGGAGCAGAAACACCGCTGGTGGCAGCTTCAGGTCGTACCGCCGAAACAGGAACCGGTGGTGGCTGCAGATCGGGTGCCACCGGAGCAGGAAGGGGTGGTGGCCACAGAACAGAAAGGGTTGAGGGAAAGGAAAATAGTTTGGTGTGTCACAATTTTAAGTGGGCTCCTGTCAAGGCTCACCTCCATAGTATGATGGATGGGGTAAATTTGGTTGGGAAAAAGGTTGGGGTAGGTGGCAACCCTATACTCGCAGTTCAAGAATCCAAGAGGGGCTTCCCTTAGGTCGCCAACTGTTCTACACACTGGCCTAATTTTTCAAACCAGTGAGCCAACAGTTCCTTCAGCAATGTTCCCTGTTGACCCACCAGTCGTCCTTGGCTGCCCACAGCATTCCTAAATTTGTCTGAGTCTGCGGGGATCCATGGTGGTCGGATTATTCTGTCAGGTTCAGAACTGAACTGAATAATGTTAGTGGTTCGCAGAAATGCAGACTCTGACAATGCACAAACGAAATAACAAGAGTCCAAAAACTCAAAACCAAAAGTCAAGAGCACGAACAAAATAATGATAATACGTACAAACAAGGATTTATTGAAAACGAGAGTGACTATGAATAATATCAATAGTTCAACAAAACAACACTTGAAGCAAAACAGCGAGCGAGCAAGGTCAATCATCCCAACAAGGAGGAGCAGAAGTTGATGATCTGTAACCAGTGCGCCGACTGGAGAGAAACGCCCTTCACTCCAGCTGGGGCTGAAAACAAAACAAACATAGACACACATGACATCTACGTAATTTCCCCCAAAAATGTCAAGCTCTAATTGGCTTATTCATTACCCAAGAAGGGCGGCCCGGTAGTCCAGTGGTTAGCACGTCGACTTCGCAGTGCAGAGGTCCGGCCTCCCTGTGTGGAGTTTGCATGTTCTCCCCGGGCTTGCGTGGGTTTTCTCCGGGTGCTCCGGTTTCCTCCCACATTCCAAAAAACATGCATGGCAGGCGGATTGAACACTCTAAATTTTAGAGAGGAAACCGGAGCACCCGGAGAAAACCCACGCAAGCCCGGGGAGAACATGCAAACTCCACACAGGGAGGCCGGAGCTGGAATCGAACCCGGTACCTCTGCACTGTGAAGTCAACGTGCTAACCACTGGACTACCGGGCCGCCTTCATTGTTATATCTGAAGGAAAAATGTCAATAAATATCAATGTTGGCCCGCGAGTTTGTCCAAGTTTTAAATTTTGGCCCACTGTGTATTTGAGTTTGACACCCCTGTTCTAAATTGTCCCTAGGTGTGAGTGTGAGCGTGCATGGTTGTTTGTCTCTGTGTGCCCTGCGATTGGCTGGCAACCAATTCAGGGTGTCCCACGCCTACTGCCCGAAGACAACTGGGATAGGCTCCGGCACCCCCCGCGACCCAAGTGAGGATGAAGCGGTTCGGAAGATGAATGAATTACCCAAGAAGTCACCGTGTCATCAATCTTCCAATAAATATATTTGATTGAGGAAAAATTGGATTGGTCAGTGAAGTATATTCATCCATCCATCCATCTTCGGAACCGCTTTATCCTCACTAGGGTCGCGGGGGGTGCTGGAGCCTATCCCAGCCGTCTTCGGGCAGTAGGCGGGGGACACCCTGAACCGGTTGCCAGCCAATCGCAGGGCACACAGAGACAAACAACCATGCACGCTCACACTCACACCTAGGGACAATTTAGAGTGTTCAATCCGCCTGCCATGCATGTTTTTGGAATGTGGGAGGAAACCGGAGCACCCGGAGGAAACCCACGCAGGCCCGGGGAGAACATGCAAACTCCACACAGGGAGGCCGGAGCTGGAATTGAACCCGGTACCTCAGCACTGTGAAGTCGACGTGCTAACCACTGGACTACCGGGCCGCCCCAGTGAAGTATACTGAAGCTTAATTCTGTAAAACTGCTTATTTCACCATATTGATATCACAATAACGATGTTTAACTAGTTTGATCTGTATTTCGGTAAAAAGATGTGTAATTTCGCTCTTTGCACAGTGGCACGGGTGTGCGTGCTGGAGCATTTCAATCAAGGCACAGATCCAGTTCAATTACACTCGCAATAACTTTTAAGTCTCGATAGGCCAAGGGAGCATTTATATGCTAATAGCTATGACAGCTGTAATGACTTGCAATAGAAAGACATCTGCTGCTTGATCAAATCCGATGGGGTATTGCCACAACCTGGCCTTTGCTATTTGTTCTGAAATCATTTATTAGCCATGGAATTACTAGTGGGAACTATTTTTTGGTTGTTTAGCATGGATGTTTTAATCAACCCATCTCCTGGCCTCCTCTCGTCTGCATGCAATGGTTTCATTTGTAGGCCTGTATTGTACCCCTGAGGGAGATTTCAGAGGGAATTTCTGTTTCCACTTCTGTCGATCAAACAGCAGAAAATCACATTTCGTTTGGGAGCGGTTTCAATGCATAGAACAACATGTGTTCTTCCTTTCTAATTTAAATAGAGACCCTCCAACCTTTAGAAGAACCCATTAAGTGGAAAAGGGAGTACGGTAACCTGCAACGAGAGGATTGATGAATATTCCAAGATAAAAAAAAAAGATTGAATAGGCTGGGTAAGGATTTGGTGGAGACAAGTCAAGGATTTGTGGTTGATTACGGTGCTGAAATGTTTTGTTTAGGTCATTATACTCCATCAATGGTCAGCTTTCATAAAATCAAAATATATTTTGGTACCACCAAAAAATGGGTGGTGAAGCGTTTTGAGTACTTCCCACTGGGAAGACTCCGTGAGGATGACCCAGGACACGCTGGAGAGATTGTAGCTTGGCCTGGAAATGCCTCAGAATTACCTCATATAAGTTGTTCCATTTTCATGTTAAACCTGCATTAATATACAATGGAACCATCAATGTACCTCACTATTCTCAGGTCAGCAGAAATCAAAGGACAAACTCTGCATCTGTGCTTTGTTTTTTTGGGTTTTTTTTGTAACACTTATTCCAAAAGAAGGATCCAGTCTGAACTTACGCTGACTAGAGCGAGCCTCATCTGATTGGCCATGGTCATTGTCCAGTTAGAAATGTCGCTTGAAACCTTTTTTTTAAAATGCATATTACACACCAGTCACCAATGATTTATTATGTTTGCATCTTACAACTTGACAGTTACTAACTTATTTTTATACATATGCAATACAATACAAATGTTAAAGACTGAGACCGGTGAGGAACAGCTGGGACAAAACTCATTACACATGTTAAATTGAGTGTTTTAATAGCAGTGCTGAACTTTTTTATTTTTATATATGCAAGACTACTAAACATGTTAAAATTGTACTTAAGGGTTTTATGACAGTCCGCACGGTGAGCGACTGGTTAGCACGTCTGCCTCACTGTGCAGAGGTGCAGTGTTCGATTACGGCTTTCCTGTGTGGAGTTTGCATGTTCTCCCCGTGCCTGCACGGGTTTTCTCCTGATACTCTGGTTTCCTGCCACATTCCAAAAACGTGCATGGTAAGTTAATTGGACACTTAACATTGTAATGTAACACTCTAAATTGTCCCGAGGAGTGAGTGTGAGTGCAAATGGTTGTTCATTTATATGTTCCCTGCGATTGGCTGGCAACCAGTTCAGGGTGTCCTCCACCTACTGTCCGAAGACAGCTGGGATAGGCTCCAGCATGCCCGCTACCCTCGTGAGGATAAGCGGATTAAACAGTGGATGGATGGATGGGATGGTTTTATGATAGTGACAGTTTGACCTTGGAACGTGTTATTTTTGTTTGGAATTCAGCTTGTGTTCAATGTGAATTGGGAATTTCTCCATTGCGAGACTAATAAAGGATTTCTTATCTTCTTATTGTATCTTATCTTATGGCGCTTTTGTGGTATGATCAGTGAAAAAGTAGAACTCACCATGTTGGCCACGTTAATATGTAAAATTAAAAACACTTTCTCATGCCAGAAAATAATAAGATCAGCGTTAACATTCCATTAGTGGTGTTTTAATCAGAATAAAAGTGGTGGGAGAACCAGACACTATGCTAGGCCTGATGTGACTGAGAAAAAAAATGAGGAGGACTCTTTATCTTGTCTTACCCCAATGAGATGAGCCTGCTGGGTGCAAGCTCAGGAAGAAGATCAATGAAGCTGAATAGCAGAGGCACTACGCTGCAGAATGAGCTGCCTTTAATCACCTCACACAGTTCACAGTGGTGCGAAAGTTACCGACCATGAAAAGGTTTAATCACAGGCGAAGCTGAGCGGAGTCATCTTGCTGTTAATAAAGGGCACACGGGTCCGGAGGGCACACATGCAGACGTGTACAATTGCTACTTCACCTTGACACACACGCACACACACGCACACACACACACACACACACACACACACACACACACACACACACACACACACACACACACAGAGGTTA
>CAAKHF010019567.1:0-10214 GCA_901007745.1 Hippocampus kuda | reverse complement strand
GTCTTGGGTTAGGGTTAGGTAGAGACAGTGAGATGGTGGAAAGAAAAGCCACCGGGTCCAGAAGTATTTGTTATTGTTAGATTCAGACGAGTGTGGACATTATAATGCTAAAATGGCTACAAAAGGACCTTTGGATGTTAAGCAGCTAAGACAAGAAGAGCTCTGATGCTGGAAGAGAGGTTAAAAGTGATCAAAATGAAAGACGGAGCAAGCAAAATAAATGACATGATCCAAGAAATTGATGTAAGTGAAAGTGAATGCTGATTGTAAATTTCACAATTTCTTTACCTTTTTTTCTTTCTACACTGACAATATGAAGTGTCAAATAAGTGTGTGCTCATACTTATGCACTATTGGAATAAAAATAGAATACACGTGTGTGTGTGTGTGTGTGTGTGTGTGTGGGTGTGTGTGTGCTTACATCTGAGATCAAATTTGCTACAGTGAAAACCCCCCTGTTGTGAAACATTTCTTGCTGCAAACATGATTTCATTGTAGAGGAGCTTACTGTATTGATAGCAGACATTTTGGCATTGACAAAAAAAGGCAGCCTCGTGAAAATTGTTTGAGAATTGAGTAAGCTATGGCTTATTTTCAATGCAGATGCATTGGCTGTGCTATGGGACGGTTGCTCCTTGGAGCTAGCATTACCTAGACAAGCATTAGCATCTAGCTTCATTGCGCTCTACTCAGCAATTGGAAAACTTTAATCAACAGGGGTCACTGTCTGGAATTGTACCAGACATTCAAGTAATCTTGTAGTCTTGTGTTTCTTATAAATAATGATGTATTGTATTTATTTATTCACATATTTGCATTATAGCAGAGCGCGATGACATGACGTCACATCAGATTTCATATGTCATCCACGTCTTTACGTGGGCTCACAAAAGAAATTAAAACGGTTCTCGACTGGTTAGCACATCTGCCTCACAGTGCAGAGGTCCCGGGTTCAATTCCGGCTCTGGCCTTCCTGTGTGGAGTTTGCATGTCTCCCCATGCCCGTGTGGGTTTTCTCTGGGTACTCCGGTTTCCTCCTTCCCACATTCCATAAACATGCATGGCAGGCTGATTAAACACTCCAAATTGTCCCTAGGTGTGAGTGTGAGTACATTTGATGTTTGCCCTACATGTGATGTGTGCCCTGCGATTGGCTTTCAACCAGTTCAGGGTGTACCGCACCGACTTCCCAAAGACAGCTGGGATGGGCTCCAGCACACCCGTGATCCTTGTGAGGGTAAACAGATTTGGAAGTGGATGGATGGGGAATGGTCTTTACATGGGTGCCACCCAGTGTTCAGATTGATAAACCACAGTTGAAAACTGGTTAAATGGTTGCTATTCCTAAATGTTACTTGAAGCACTCTTCTTGTTGTTTTCCTCATCCAACTTTTTATTAAACTTAAACTTAATCAAATTAAAAGAGAATAATTTCATACTCATCCTCCTGCAGGATTGGCAACAGGAGTATGCCACCCAAATGAAATTCCCTTCTGATTTTCCCTTTGATGTGTGGTATTTTCATTCGATTTGCTAATTTCGTTTCAATTTTAATGACAAGGCTACAATATAAACACGAGTAGTGATTATCATTGTGTTAAATCCGTATTGGACATTTGCAAACATCTGCTTTTACTTGGGGTGAATAATGAGCCACCTTTCCCACTATTTTCTGACATATTACGGACCAAAATAGTAACTGAATCATAATTTGTGTATTTTGTGAACTGTCAATTTGAAGCAATGTCCTATTTGTGAAAAATAAAGGGACAAATGTTTACCAAATGTAATTACAACAAAAATAAAAACTTCAGATTAAATGTTTATTTAAGAAAAATCGGTAGCAGTAGCTTAAAAATTGAAAATGTTACACAGAGTACTTGTGATATTGGCAGAATCTTCATCGGAACACCCCCTACTTTTGATAAAAGATGCATAAAAAGGTCGATCACAATTGCCAAATGGCTGCCTTTCTGTTTTTTTTTTGGGCAGGCTTTAAAACAACCCACATTGATTTGTTTTTCTCCAATGACAAGCACTTCAGCATCACACCTGCTAAAGTGGGCACTTGGAAATCTGCAATGACTTCACTGCAGCCTCTTCGCACACAATTTGATTGACGTTTTCAAGTGAGCATTCTGTGCGGCTCTTGGCATGAATTTCCCTGTAAAAACTTGGCCATCAATATTAGCAGCCAATCCGTTTGGCTCCATGCCAAGAAACATTGCCTTCCCCATCTACATGCCACCATTAGGTATTATCATTCAGGGACAAAAGAAATTATAATAATCATTTCCCATAGCTATACTGATGTCAAAACAAACTCCCAAAATTAAACAGTCAGTTATTGTGTCTCTTCAATGCCTCAGTGAGTGCATTAGAGAAACAATTAGATGAATGAGACAAAACATCCTAATCACATAAGCTGTCAATAATGTATGTCTACCATCGTTGAAAAAAGTGGAAATGTCTCACCCAAGAACTGCTTGCAAATTAAATGCTACACGGTAATTGTATCGAAAACAGTCACAGTCAATTCAGTTTTAGTGCTGTCCTAGTCACTTGTCATGTGGCGCTTTTCCACTTCCACTACGCATTGGCTCCGCTCTAGTTACGTTTTCCATTTGAAAGTAGCGGGAAACTGCAAAAAGACTGCCAGATTGAAATCATCAGTTGGAACCACACACGCGAACAAACAAAAACAAAGGATAGAGCAAGGGTCTCCTGTATTTACTTCCCAAAATGTGGCTGTTGGTCACAGCGAGAACACACATTTGATACCAGAGACCGATGGCACAAGAAAAATCGAGAGGACAGTGGAGACTGCGGAATAACAATAACTCCAGCATGTAGCGCCAAGCCACAAGCCATAATGACAAATCTGCCCTACCAAAGAATCAGCAGCTGTGGCTTTCGTCACTTGTGTAGTATCAGATTGACCTGCTTGGAACCGGAGGCGAAAAAGGCATGGTCATTTTATGTCACCATTACGGTGACAAACATGAAAATGCATATTTGGATGAGCTCAAAGAAATGTAAATGTCACATATGTTGATTAAAAAAAAAACATAAATATTACAATCACCAACCCGATGCACATTTGGACAACAGAAACATAAATAACCACAATGACATTTCATGCATACAAGACACTACTGTACACATTGCTTGGTCGTGTTGTGAGCAGATAGTTTTGCTCCTATCCAACCCACTCTCTCATCCGAATATCGGAGCTGACAAGTATTCTGCAGTAACAGCCTGACAATCGGGAAGAGGCTGCCCCTGTCAATCACAACTTCACCCTTAACACTGAGGTCTCGGCTCAAAACGTAATTTTATATTTGAGTATTCACCCTGTTATATTTTCTCTCTTGTTAAGGGAAACTTTTCTTGTGGTAATATTACACATTGGAAGCCTGTTTGTTTGTTTGTGTGTTTTGTTTTGTAGACTCTTGTCTACTGATGGGTTTGCTTGCTTTTATCCCATACTGTATGAGTGCTTGTTATGTGAATTTTATATTCTGACCTTGGTTTTTGCATCCCATTTTTTTGTTTGTTTTATCTTCTTCAAACATGGGAGAATAAGTGGGCTAAAAAGGAGCTGGGGGCGGGGGGGGGGGGGTTGGCCGCATTATTCCCCAAAAACTGGAGCCTTTCTTTTACTTGTCAAAAGGAGAAATGATCAGCTAAGTGATACTTGCGGGGTGCACTGCAGAGTGCACTTGTTACCCCTGGAGTCAGACAGCCAATAAGCTCGGCACACACACGAGTTGACAACCAAACCAGCATTTCGATGTTTTTTTTTTTTTAACATTTGCATTTTTAAATAAAATAACGAGCTGGCGCACAAGTCAAACATTTTTTTGTACTACATTGTGGTAAATTAGTTCAGTCGCGCTTACATTTGCACGCACGGAGAATGTAGGAACCAGGGCTGGATGAAACCTACCTTCGTCTCACTTGGAACTACCTATACGCCCCAAGTGCGTTGAAATATTCACTACCCGCACAGAAGACAGCGAGCAAGAAAGCGAGTCCTGACACCGAAGCTACCCTTGAGACCGCAAGCAGTGAGATCTGCATCTTTAGCGCGGTGGCGCGCGGAACACGCAGAAAAAGATGCACACCTGTGGCTCCAACAGCACAAATGACGCCCTCAGTTTTATCCGTCAAACACAAACCATCACAACGGCAAGGTTGTTAAAGGAAGGATCAATTCTTACCGAAATGTTGCAAATAATTTGGGCCGGGTCTCGGAAACTGGAGAGTTCAAAGCCGTGCAGTGATGGAGCAGATGTGCAATAGCTGGTGCCGGTACAGGAGCGAAGAGACTCTGTCATTTCTTGACCGGGGAGCACACAAGCGCGCTTCTATTTACTCGTGCTGGAGGAAAGACACGCCCACTGCGTGTTTGGATGGCGCTTGTTTGACTGTGTGTGTGTGTGTGTGTGTGTGTGTGTGTGTGCGTGCGTGTGTGTGTGTGTGCGTGCGTGTGTGCGTGTGCGTGTGCGTGTGCGTGTGTGTGTGTGTGTGTGCGTGCGTGAGTGAGAGAGACATTGAGAGAGAGAGAGAGAGAGAGAGAGAGAGCGGTCGAGCGCGTGTTTGTGTGCGCGCGCGCAAATGTGCACTTATAACTATACAAACGTTCTTGCATAAATGTTGATTGTGTCCCATTTTGATGGTGGTGGTGGTGGTGGGGAGGGGCGGAGGAGAATTAACATGCGAAACCCAGACCGTCGTTTTGTTGTTGTTGTTGTTGTTGTTTTTTTAACAGGGACAGCTGGGCACCAACCACTCAGGCAGGCTGCATACCAGGAAAACTGCAGTTCTCCTTTTTTTAACTGCTTGATGCGCGACAAAACAGCTGGGTACGTTCACATTCCACATTCAGATGTGGAGAACGAGTGAGTGTTTGAATGTTTATTATGTCATGAACACTCAACATAACATCAATTTGCGCTACTTGCATGATTTCGTTGGTATGTTTCATTGCCATGGCTGTTCCTTTATTCTTAACAATCAACCAAACAGATACATTGGACTGCTTGGAGGACACGAAGCACTTATATGCAGGCTACAGCAGTGTTTCCCAATCTTTACAGAGCTACGGCATTCATTTTTCATGAAAACGCCGTCATAGCACACCACCAAACAAAAACGTCACAAAAAGTATGAAACAATGATGTTCTCGTATCAATTTGTTTACTTCATGTGAAATCGGGGCCTGTTTAATTGACCACAAAGCTGATACACTTACAGGAAGCCATATCTTATTCACTTGCATGTATGACGACAGATAGGACACACAGGTTTACAGTCCCAGAATCCATCGAAAGGAAATAATGTATTTCTTCTGTCTGTAACTATATGTCACAGGTATACATAGCTAAAGAAACGACAAGTCATCATTTTGGGACTACTTCAATGAAATGAGATGATTTCCTGCGGCACCCCTGATGATCATTCATAAACGGCGGTGTGCTGCAGCACCCTGGTGGGGGACTCACTGGGCTCCAGTCCATCCCCGGAAGGACGGCACGCTCTCTTCCCGTCTGCTGTGCTGTAAAATCATTAACAAACAAAAGTGAACTGCATGGTGTTGCAAGGCAAAATGACAGATATACTGAATGATGATGGGTAAAAAAAGACCCCCATAAGCTTCTTCTAAACACAAATTGGTACATCCAAAGTTATTGTTTTGTTGGGGCAGCAGTGGCTCAGTTCAATGAATGGCTTGGAATTGGAAGACTGAGGGGTGGAGTTTGTGGCATGTGAACGTGTCGGGTACACAGTGATTGGAAAGATGCCGCTCTAGCACTGTCATTGAGACATTTGAGCAAGGCACTTCAAACCTACAAAAACCAAATTCGGCTCAGGGATGTAACCAAGTGCGATTCCAGCATCAGACGCTTTGGTCAGGGGTGAGCTCTCTGCCAGGCAAGACGAATTTCACAATTGCGTACATTTCAACACGATTCCATTTCCAAATTTATGAATGAGCATAAGGCTTTTGGGAAAGTCTGTGACTAAACCGTCGTCAAATCTGATAAATGTTATTCTCATGTTGAGCCCCAGCCAATGAGCTATGAATTGGATTTGTGAAACAAAAAATATTTTAATCCCACTGATTCCCACTAGGGGACGGCAACTGAGCCAAAAGACAAAGCTCTCAATTTACCGGTCAATCTACATTCCTACCCTCACCTGTAATCATGAACTGTGGGTCGTGACCGAAAGAACAAGATCCCAGATACAAGCGGCCAAACTGAGTTTCCTCCATAGGGTGTCAGGGCTTTCTTTCAGAGAAAGAGTGAGAAGCTCCGTTATCCGAGAGGGACTCACAGTCGAGCCGCTGCTCCTCCACGTTGAGAGGAGCAAGATGAGGTGGGCTCCGCCATCTGATGAGGATGCATCCTGAACGCTTCCCTGATGAAGTGTTGTGGGCATATTCCACTGGGAAAGGAATACGGCGTACAACATGCTGGAGAGCCTTCCCGAATGGCCTGGAAAGGCTTTGGGATCCCTCTGGAGCAGTTGGAAGCAGCGGCTTGGGAGAGGGAAGTTTGGGCTTCCCTGATGAAGCTTCTCCCTCTGCAACCCAACAAGGGGTAAGCGGAAGATAATGAATGGAAGACAACTCATTTTGACACAGCATCACCTGTAACCACACATTAATAGTATGTTGTTTTTTTCTTTTCTTGGAGGATACTGCTCCCCTATCGTGCGTAGCTACTAAAAATACCGAAAGTGGACCTTGGACCTCATACTCGTTTTGTGGGGAGACTTCAGTATCAACTGCAATGCACATCATGTGAAACACAATTATCAGAAATGGATGTTTGTGAGAACTTTTAATAGGCCTACGACAACATCAAATCTTTGCACCCCCCCCCCCTGCCCCCTGTTGTGCCCTACTTGGAGTTTTAGCGAGCTATTTTGGTGCCTTGTGCAAGTCTAGCATAAAGCGCAGTCTAACTGCGAGCATGGGTGGAGTTTTCCTTTTTCTGTTGTTTTTCGTAGATGGGCGCAGGTACAATGGGATGTTTGCGTCATTGTGCGCCCTTGTGGGAGGGAACACAGCAGACTTGTTTGCCATCCAATGGAAGGGGCTCCCTTCATTCCCTTTAAATTCTGCGCAGAAGAAGCACGCAGTCTATGTGGCGGAAGAACTTGTTGGAGACCATCCATGACATCCGTGCATGCAAGTACCTTTAAAGGGAACTGCAAGATTTCCACTTGTGGATGCTGTGAAGTTGACCACTGTGGAGTGGGGACTCTGAGTCCACCTTCTACTCACGATTGTGCACGTCCGTGTGTCGATCAACTCCAACAAAATCAACGACTTCGACCCGCTTTTGGATGGTCTAAATTCTTGTCTACTTTCTGTCACCAAATTGTCAGGTGCACTGGGGGCGTGTAATAAAAACTGCCGTTGGTCCGCCAAAAAGCCCAGTGAGGCCCAACGCGGTCTGTTGAACTCCGTAAACTAGACTTGCCTCAGCACGAAAAAGAAGATGTGTCAGTTGTGCGCCTGTCTATGAAAATAGGGCCCGCTCATGTTCATGGGCATCCAGTCAGCAAGGTCAGTTTCACCTTGGCATAGCTTGTCCCCCTCCTCTAACAGACCTGATTCAAATGATCATCTCATCAGCAAGCTCTGAGAAACCTGATATGGTCCATCCATCCATTCATTTTCCGATCCGCTTTATCCTCGCAAAGGTCGTGGAGGGTGCTGGAGCCTATCCCAGCCGTCTTGGGGCAGTAGGCGGGAGACACCCTGAACCGTTTGCCAGACAATCGCAGGGCACACAGAGACGAACAACAATCCACACTCACACTCACACCAAGGGACAATTTAGTGTTCAATCAGCTTGCCATGCATATTTTTGGAATGTGGGAGGAAACCCACGCAGGCACGGGCAGAACATGCAAACTCCACACTGGAAGGCCGGAGGCATAATCGCTCCCGGTACCTCTGCACTGTGAGGTCGACGCGCTATGAATTCATGGATGGATGGATATACATAGCCCTCTCCTTGATGTCTCCAACATCGTTGGTGTCTATCATTTCTGCTCAACATTAATCAAATTTCATCACAGAACAGCACTGAGGCCCACTGGTCTCTCGTCCAGCGTAAATGCTCCCTGGCCCATGCAAGACGATGAGGCCTATGCCTGAAAGTGGGGTTTGGTACTCTTGCAGGTCGTCTGGCACACAGACCACATTGATGCAAACGGTTTTGAATCTTCTGATGTGACACTTTGGGTTCCTCTCGCCTCCCTTAAAAGTGCCTGGGGTTGAGTGCCATTCATCATACGATTTCTTAGCATAGGTGTCAAACTCAGGTCCTGGAGGGCCGTTGTCCTGCATGTTCTCCTCCAAGTCTCCCTGTTGAATCACACCTGATTCAAATGAACAGGTTCAATGTCAGGCTTCCGCAGACCTTGCTGATGATCTGATCATTTGAATCAGGTGTGTTGCAACAGGGAGACTTAGAAAACATGCAGGACAGCGGTCCTCCAGGACCGGAGTTAGGGCCTTAGTGTGAACCCAGAAAACCTCAGCACACACAACATAGACGTTATAAAAGAGCTCTCAGGCATTTGGTAGGAAGGGACGGAAGAAAAGGGTGGGAGAGTGTGACCCCAAAGCGCCCCTTCTCGAGCAGCCAAGCCACTTCAAGGCTAGCGCATCTGCCGTGCACCTTGGCCATCCCGGTCAGGAGAATGTGGGAGCCAGCAGAAGACGGTGAATTAGGGTTGTGTATGCAGTATGTACCGTATGTTAATGTGGATCTTTGATATATGCATATTAAACACATGCATATACAAGATGGCGCCCGAGTAGGCAGCCTTCGGCAAGTGCTCTTCAAGAGCCTTGCTTTTTTGTTGTTTTTATCTTTTGTTTTGTCACATGTTGTTTGTTGTTTCATCGTGTGGACCTGATATGGACTGTTTTAAGTGTTTTTTGGCCACGACATTCATCAAAGGAGAAGTATCTGTGCTTGGTGGTTGCGCCTTCTCCACAGCACGCCTGTACCAGCACAGATTTTGATTGGGAGGAATGTCGGCGCCATTGATTGTCGGTGCTGGACAGACCTGGGGCGCTTGTGTTTTTTGCTCCTGTAATAGGCAGCATTTTTCACAACCCCGTTTTGTTCAGTGGAGATGTCGGCGCTGTTGGACAGTCGGCGTTGGTGCGGCTGGATGGATGGCTGCTGAAGTGAGGAGAGAGGAGCGTCGGTGCAGAGCGCCGATGCGTATTTGGAACCGAGAGTCGCCGCTTGGAATTGAAATGGATTTCCATGGAACAGGAGAAGTGAACCAATCTCTTTTTTCGTCAATGGATGCTACAGCTTCTTGTTGACTTTGAAACTTTGCTTGAAGTCGACGTGTGCACATTTTGAGCATGACGTCTCTGATCCACTGGTGAAAGGACACTTTGATTATCTCCTCTTTCATCTCAAACTGCTTCAAACAACAAAGCGTGTGACGGAAAAGTGGTTAGGACTGCACGACTGTCCGTGTTTTATGTTATGTGTTGTGTTTATTATTTTACTTGATGTTAACTGTTTTGTTAAGCGCTTTGTTACAGCTTTTGTGAAAGTGCTATCTAAATCAGCATGTATTGTATTGTATCTTTGTGAGTGTCTGTATCCCAGCTGGTAAGCATAACGTCTCGTTGCCGTAAAGTACTTTTCAGCTAGCGATGCTAAATACATTAACTACATTGTAACTAGCGATGGTAGATTTAAAAACAAGTAACCTTGCAGCTGAGCAAAGGCACCATGGTTCAAATTTCAGTCATGAGTGGTTCCGACATAATACAATGGACTTATGTGGCCTAGAAATGTCTGTGTAGATGGCGTACAATTTTGTCGACAATCCCTGGGGGGCAAAAAAATGTTGAGCATTTTTGCTATTGGTGGACTTTCCCCCCAAGTCCTAATCGCATGCCTGATGCTGCTAACTATGTTCTATCAATGGTAGATTAAAAATGTTACTTGGCAGTTGAGCAATGCGGTGGATTGCTGGCTTTGACACAGGAGAACACAGTTCAAATCCATCCATCCATCCATTTTCTGATCCGCTTATCCTCACAAGGGTGCTCCAAACAGTGGAAATCTTTTTTTTTTAACAGAAGCTAATCTAATTAACACTGTTATAACCCTGGTGATGTGGCCTCTGATTGATATACTGTACACTGTATTTAG
>CAAKHF010019558.1:0-7500 GCA_901007745.1 Hippocampus kuda | reverse complement strand
ATATGGACTCCCTGCAGATCCACATCATGGACTGCATCAACTAGCCGCCCACCCCCCTCCCCCCTTTTTGTTGTTAAAAGCATTCGCCGTATTTGCACTTTATAATCGGAGTCTTCCTTCTGGTTGTACCTACTCTCTCCTGTGACGAAGAGTCGATATCCTTTTTTTTTTTTCAGGTTTGATGTTATCTCGCAGTTTGATTGTGTGAGTCGAGGCAAGCTGAGGAATGACCAAGTTAAAATAATTTAAATCTGTCAATCGGGGGCTTTTTTTATTATTGTGTTGGGGTTTTTTTTCTTCCCCCCCCTCCTCCAAATTGTGTCATCTGGCACATATATTCTATGACAAGCAGATGTATGTAATTTGAGGAATTTCATACCATGAAAAGTTGTTTAAATGAAGCGCCACACTACTGCTGCAAAATATAAGGTGACTGCATTGTTCTTTAAATTTAATTAAACTGTAATCAGGTCAGAGCATTGTTTCATTGTCAAGTGTCAGAACCGGTTGGTGCATTTCAAAATGACTTAATCTCGTCTCAAACTGGCAAAGTACCCAAAAAAATAAAAATAAAAATTGCAACACGGTGTTACAAAAGCATTCTCGTCAAGGATTTCCTGGACTTGTGAAAGTTTACTCGAACATAAAGCTCATCTGTCACAAAAGGTAAAAAAAAAAAAAAAAAAAAAGTCACCAACAAATCAGGAACCGCAAGACATTTTGTTTTAGTCTTGCAGAGTCAAGTAAGCGTATAAATTGTCCACTCTCGCCATCTTTGCCGGTGACGAAGCGGACGTGGCTGCGCTTTCTTCTTGATGCTTTGGTGTGTGTCTCAGCTCTGCGAGGTTTGCAACAAATTGTTCATGGAGAGCCTTGATGGCGGCCTTGAGCTCAGCCAGCGGGACCGCGTCGGTGCAGTTTGTGGACGACACCCACATGGCGTTGAGTTCCTCGTGTAGCTCCGTTCGCGCTTTCCAGACGGCTTCATCGGAGTAGCTCGCCGCCTGTCGGGCGACAAGTGTATGAAATGGATTTGCACACGCAATTCGGATCGTTTCACTTACATGGTGGGAATGATGAGCGTCTTCAGTAAGGCTGCGTGACGCATCGAGTAACATGAGGGTTGTTGTGAGGTCGTCACTTTTTGCCTCGTTCACAGCTTGCCGTTTCACTTTCGCTTTATAGACGTGATTGGCTATGTCCTTGAGCGTGGGATAATACGCCCGATGCTGCTCATCCGGCGCCACGCCGTCAGACATTTTGGTTTGAACGTTGTGCCGGAGGACCGCCTGAACATCCCTCGTGGTGGTGATGCCCTCATCGACGAGTTGCTCGATCCACTGGATGATCTGCGGGTGGAGCGGTTGGGCTTCAGTTTGGCCGCACGACAAATGTTCGGTGTGGGCTCGCCGGAGAGGAAAACTGATATAAAACCGGCTTTCCTTTGTCACTTCCTTCCCTGCCTCTAAGTCTTGCAGCAGCCTCTCTTTGGCTTTGGTTTGCCAAATTGTCACACTCCTCTTTGCAGTCACAACGTACTCTGGTAACCTGCAGATGTGCCAAACTGAGATTTTGGCCTGGCATCCTTTCTTTTTGGTGACCCCAGCGGAAAGTCTCTTTTTGGGCCTCTTCAGTCCACAGGATGCCGTGTTTTCATGATTGCTTCTCGTATTCTCATTAGAACACATGCTTTCTATATCACTCTTTCTTCTATGCTCCCTTTTAGGTCCATATTGGCACTCAAGGGTCTTCATGCCACCATACGTGAAGGGAACTCCATCATCGGCGATGCGTGGGCTGATGGTCCTGCAGAAAACAAAAGAGCGAGTGCAGAACTTCTTATTCTTGCACTTGAGCGGATCCACTTGCAGGGATGAAGACCGGCGGGTGCAGAATGTTGTTTTGGTAGCTTTTCTGTACAGTTCCAGGACATTGTCTACGCTTGACTCAGTAGTCACAAAGCCATGAATGTAGTCCCCATCTTTGCTGTAGTCCTGAAGGAAATCCTCCCACTTGACAACACTGAGAACCGGGTCGTCGTCGCTTTCCTCCATCCTGTGATGAAATAACAATATTGCAGCTTTACGTTAACTCTCAATCTTTTCCCATCGTTCTTCGACCTTACATGCTTGTCTGACTCATTTAGGTGAACGTGAAAATACCTACTCATCATATCCGTTTTTAAAGGTATTTTACGTCACTCTTCTGAATAGCGCCGTGAGTCAATTCTTACTCATATATTTACTCACGAGCGCCTCACTCCAAAAAAAAAAAAAAATACGTGAGGCCTTTTGTAGTCTTCAGGACCTCCTTAAGGCACGCCTACTATGCTGTCAAAAAAATTTGCCGTTCTATTGCGGAAAATAATACTGATAAAATATGCCCCGGCCCCAATTCACTTAAGTAATTTACTTTTTTCTTCACATCAGATAAAAAAAAAACACTGACCAAGAAATAAATCAAAAGTTGAGAGAGTCTATTCTTATCAGGCATATTTGAGGCACCTGAAAATATTTTGACAACAACGGGGTCCTCCGTTTAGCGCCAGTTTGGATTTTCTCCCTCGCTTTTGAAAGAACAGCAACCAAGATATGCTTAGTTAAACGAATAAACACTCATATTTGTACGTATTTCTGAATAACTGATCGTAAAATACCGCAACTAAATGCGTTTGGGTTCCGTTGAATAATATAGAAGACACACAAACTGAGTTTGGTCCATCGATGGTAAATTGGTCGTCCTAACTCCAATGCATTCGAAGTTTGTACTGTTAAATTCAGTCTACCGGCCATTATTGTCACTATTTACACTATTCACGTCCCTTTCTTAATGGTGGTTTGTAAAATGCAAAATGTGTTTTGTCCTAAACATTTAATGTGAACTGACACTCTGAATCTTATTCTGTAGCTTGGCGGCCGTACTCAGGTGGACTCTGCTCTATAATGGATTGTAAGTATTTTATTCGGCATTTTTTTTACCACCCAGTTTGCTCCACATTCCAGAAACATGCGTGTCAGGTTCATTGAAGACTCTAAATTGTCTGTCGGTGTGAATGAGAATGCGGGACACCACTACAAGGCTCATCCAAAGTCAACCTAGATGGGCTGCAGTTCACCTTTGACGTTAATGAGTACAAGTGGCCTAGAAAATGGATGTCGAACTCCTTAATAGTGTGTTGAGAAGTCAATTCATTCACTCTGTCCAGGTGAAGATGATCTGGGCATTTTGACAGCCTTAATGGCTGAGAATGAGGGCCATGGAGAGGAGCAACAGCAGCAGGCCGATGTCTTTGATGACCTGTTTGACAATGACGACGAGGATCAGGAACGACGAGATGTGGAGCCCGAGGATGAATTGACAGAGCTTTTTGGAGATGTCGATGATATTAGAAAAGAAGAGCAAGTGGCTAAAGAAAATAAAAGCGAAGCCAGTGAGAGTCTCAACAGGTCCCAAGAGGAGTTGCAAGGTTTATATCCGCGTCCTTTCTCATGGCACATACCTTAAGTTGATGTTTTATTGATAAAATTGTTTTCCCCTTTCATCGTGTTCAGAGGAGTTGAGACGGATGCAGGAGAAAATGCAGGCATTGCAGAAGCAGCTGGAGGCAAGCCAGAGTGCTTCCTGCTCCTCTTCCCTGGTGAGACCATCAGATAGCTCACCCTCTCCGAAACCGTCACTTACCGGCCAGGCTGCCCCCAAGCGTATCCCAGCGGCTGCGACACAGAAGACAAATAGCCAGTCTGGTAAAAAAGAAAAAAAAATTCAATACAAAATCTACTAATATAGTGTCGTGTTCTCCTGCTATCTCACAGTTCATTGTCATACTTGCTGATGTGCGAAAGGACAAAAAACATATTCATTGTCATGATGGCCCATTTCACTTTCATTTCAGTAACTTCAACGCCCAGTGCGGTCAGAACAGGAAGTCAGAAGGTGCAGGAGTCCTCTGACTTTATCTCCGAGCTGAGCACCGCTGACTCTTTGAAACGCAAACCCAGAATGGCCCACCAAAGCAAACCCAGCACTTCACCACGTAAAAACGCATCACATGATTGAATATCTTCTCATTTGAATGGCTCATTTATCGCTGTGCAATTTTATTTGATTTTTTTTTTTAAATCAGAAGACAGAGTACCATTGGTGGAGATTAAGATGGGAAGCTCTTTCCTGCCCGTGGAAAGCACGAGCGAGGCGGCCACTCCTCGCCGCCAGTCTGCAACCTTCCAGAGCAGACCCTGCTCGACTACATCATCGGGATCGCTTAAACTTGACTCGCTTCCAAAAGATGTGGCTATGGAGAAATACTCTGGATTGCGGCTCAGGTCGAAACCTTTTTGGAAAACCTCAATTAGGCGCACTCAAATTTTTGTGAAAACTTCAGCTTTAAAGTCGGATGGTTTGTATACGTTTGCAGGAAGCCACGGGTTTCATCCAGCGACATGGACCGCAAGATGGCTGACCGCCGCCTGATCCGCCTGTCACAGGTGCCGGACCGCCTGCCACGCGAGAAACTGGAGGACAGCGACTGGGTGACGTTTGGCGTGCTGGTCAACAAAGCGACGCCGCAGAGCAGCAGCAGCGTAAATATCGACTGCTTCTTCTATGAGATTAGATTCGCAGATGCGTTCGATATTTAAAAAACGTCTCTACCTTTGAAGGGAAAAACCTTTAGCATCTGGAAGTTGAATGACCTCCACAACCTGGATGTGTTCGTGTCGCTCTTCCTGTTCGGCGACGTCCACAAGGAGCATTGGAAGACCGAAACGGGTACCGTCATCGGGATCCTCAACCCCAACCCCATGAAACAAAGGGACGGCTATGACGGGGTAAGAGCAAACTGTAGCAAACTTTTTAACTCATTCAGTATCAGCCAATTCTGGACCAAGTCTGAAGAGACGTTTAAAAACGTCTTTGGGAGCGAATGAGTTAATAACATGGCAACTGTTGGAATTTTTGAGGTTCAGTGGCCACTACAGTGGACAGTTTATCATGTTAACAGGTTTGAGGGTGCCTGAAAGGGTTTAAAAAGCTCGTCTATTATAATGCACAGGTTAGTTTGACAGTGGACCACCCGCAGAAGGTGTTGCTGATGGGTGAAGCTCAAGATTACGGCACGTGCAAAGCCATGAAGAAAAACGGCGATCCCTGCTCTCAGCTTGTCAACATGGTAACGTTGTCCATCCGTGGCCCTTTTTCCAAATCTGTGAAAAGCTGTTGACAAGGTCTAGTCAATTCTGCTCATTTTGCAACCGGGCTCATTCAGCATAAACTTTACCGGTAGTCCTGAAATACTTCTTGGAAACATTTAGACAACCACCCCCACTAAAATTGTTATCATTCCTTGTCAATTCATTACTCACTCAATAATATGCGAAATGAAATAATTGTAATTAACGAAATAAAAAATATTTGGAAAATAAGTTTTGACAATAACATTGCTATATTTATTTATTTATTTATTGTTTAATTTATTTTTAAAAAATGGTTAATTCTACTATTGAAGTAGTTCGTGTGGAATTTTTTATCAATTATTTTACGGTTAAAATGACCTATTTCGCATATTTTTTCGACTGTTTCATTCATGTTATAAAATCATTGTTTCTAATGACATTAATGATAAATCTTTTGCGAATAAAACATAATTTCACGCGCAAATTTCTTCTTGATTTTTACAGAGAATTGTTGAATCAATTTCCCATGTAAATAAAATTAATAAATGCATAAGAACAATAATGACTTGAAAAGATGTCATTTTTATTTATTTTTAATTATTATATTTATATTTGAATTGTATTTGTTGTGTTTGAGGTGTGACTTGATGGACAGCACGAGGTAACAGATACTTTTTTTTTAAGGGCTCTATAAGGCTTGTCGAGTTGACCTGAGGAGTCAAATTAACTAAATGAACATGAATATGAAACACATTATTTTATTAGAAAATGTGTGATTCATTCAGAATGACATTCAATATACATCTTGCAGTCCAACTATGATTTGACTTTTCAAATCGGCTATTCCATATGTAGTCTTTCTTCCGTGTGTCCAGTACGAATGCCAGTACTGCCAATATCACGTCAAGGCCCAGTACAAGAAAATGAGCTCCAAGCGGTCCGAGCTGCAGTCGTCGTTCTCCGGAAAGGCGCCCAACAAGGTGAAGGGCGTCAGCCTCAGGGAGCGCATCTGTCAGGATGGCTTCCACTACGGCGGCGTCTCGTCGGCCGCCTGCGCTGCCTCGCTGTGAGTCGAGACGACGGCTTCCGCTCTTCAAACTTGACATTTCCAAGACATTTTCCTAATTGCCTCCATATTGCCATATGCAGATCCGCGTCCAAAGTGAAAAAAAATGGACAGACAACTCTGGACAAGCTCTTTGTGAAAGGTTCCGCTCGTCACATCCTTCAGGCGAAAATGCTCGGTAAGGTCTGTTGCGGCTTTCGGGAAATACATGTCGTCAATCGCCACTTCATGAAAGCACTTCCATGGTCTTGTGTGAGCATTTACAAATTTTGGAAGAAAAAAAAATCAAGCAAAAGAAATTCGGAACGAGCGAGACTGCCATTTTGAGACGTTACCGTATTGGCCCGAATATAAGACGGTGTTTTTTGCATTGAAATAAGACTGAAAAAGTCGGGGTCGTCTTATATTCGGGGCCTAGACGTTATATCCATTCGCGACGCTAGATGGCGCCAGATACCATTGAACGAATGCTGAACTTGACTCCCCAGGCCAAAGTGAACTCCTGTCACGAAGAATAAAAATAAAAAAATAGCGGTAAGAAAGAAAAGAGAAGAAAATAATAGAAGAGATAACAGAAAATAGAGAAACGTAGTGACAATCTGGAGAAAAGTGGGTCGAAGATCAGCCAGGTGAACTGGCAGCTTAGGAGAAGTTATGATGTCATTTGCATTTCAAAAAACAGAAGCTATCCATTTACGAATGTGATTGCACTTTAGTTTACATATTTAAATGTTCAGATATTAAGATTTGAATGAGGCAAAATTACATGCTTTTTCTTTCAAATATAATGTTATAATCATTTGTTTGAGATGTACTGTAATTATTTTCTGTATAAAAATTAATTTGGTGTTCAAAAAGTCTTTTTTTCAAATTGCGTCTTGAAAAAGAGGGGGTCGTCTTATAATCAGGGCCGTGGTATATTCAGGCCAATACGGTATTTCTTTTCTTTTTGTAGCGCTGAAGTCTGGAGAAGTTTCAAATTGTTCCGATGAGTTCAAGAGTTTGATGTCAGTGCCGTCGCCGGGAGCCCTGCAGCTAAAGAAGCACCTGACACAGGGACGCACATCGGGTACACAACCCCAGACCAATTGCGTCCGAACTCGTGTGCTCAACCCACTGAGTTTTTTTTTTTTTTTTTTTTGGTCTTCCCCGTCAGTCTCCACAGACCCACAAGCCGCTCCTTTTCAGTCCGTCTCCGCTTCAGACCTTCTAAAGCAGCAGAAACAGAAGCAGAGGGAGTTCCTGCTCAACCGCCAACGTAGG
>CAAKHF010019554.1:19777-43610 GCA_901007745.1 Hippocampus kuda | reverse complement strand
TTCGGCCCAAAACGCCTTACGATACATGGTCGTTTTTTTTGGGCCGAAAAAAACGACAAAAAAAACAACCATGTATAGTAAGGCGTTTTGGACCGAAAAAAAACGACCATGTATAGTAAGGCGTTTTTTTCAGCCAAAAACGCCTGACTACACATGGTCATTTTTTTCGGCCAAAAACTCCTTCCTATACATGGTCGATTTTTTTTCCGCCAAAAACGCCTTACTATATACATGGTCGTTTATTTCGGCTAAAAACGCCTTACTATACATGGTCGTTTCTTTCGGCACAAAATGCCTTACTATACATTGTCGTTTTTGTCAGCCCAAAACGCCTGACTATACATGGTCGTTTTTTTCGGCCACAAACACCTAACTATACATGGTCGTTTTTTTCAGCCAAAAACGCCTGACTACACATGGTCATTTTTTTCGGCCAAAAACGCCTTACTACACATGGTCATTTTTTTCCGCCAAAAACGCTTTACTATATACATAGTCGTTTTTTTCGGCACAAAATGCCTTACTATACATGGTCGTTTTTTTTCGGCCCAATACGCCTTACTATACATGGTCATTTTTTTCGGCCAAAAACAGCTTATACATGGTCGTTTTTGTCGGCCCAAAACGCCTGACTATACATGGTCGGTTTTTTTTCGGCCAAAAACGCCTCACTATACATGGTTGTTTTTTTCGGTCACAAACACCTAACTATACATGGTCGTTTTTTTCGGCGAAAAACGCCTTACTACACATGGTCGTTTTTTTTCCGCCAAAAACGCTTTACTATATACATAGTCGTTTTTTTTCGGCACAAAATGCCTTACGATACATGGTCAGTTTTTTTCGGCCAAAAACGGCTTATACATGGTCGTTTTTGTCGGCCCAAAACGTCTGACTATACATGGTCGGTTTTTTTCGGCCAAAAACGCCTTACGATACATGGTGGTTTTTTTCGGCACAAAACGCCTTACTATATACATGGTCGATTTTTTTTCGGCCAAAAACACCTTATTATACATGGTCATTTATTTCGGCTAAAAACGCCTTACTATACATGGTCGTTTTTGTCGGCCCAAAACGCCTGACTATACATGGTCGGTTTTTTTCGGCCAAAAACGCCTTACTATACATGGTCATTTTTTTCGGCCAAAAACGGCTTATACATGGTCGTTTTTGTCGGCCCAAAACGCCTGACTATACATGGTCGGTTTTTTTTCGGCCAAAAACGCCTCACTATACATGGTTGTTTTTTTCGGCCAAAAACACCTTACTATACATAGTCATTTTTTTTCGGCCAAAAGCGCCTTACTACACATGGTCGTTTTTTTTTTCCACCAAAAACGCCTTACTATACATGGTCGTTTTTTTCGGCCAAAAATACCTTACTATACATGGTCGGTTTTTTTCGGCCAAAAACACCTTACGATACATGGTGGTTTTTTTCGGCACAAAACGCCTTACTATATACATGGTCGATTTTTTTTCGGCCCAAAACGCCTGACTATACATGGTCGGTTTTTTTCGGCCAAAAACGCCGTACTATACATGGTCATTTTTTTCGGCCAAAAACGGCTTATACATGGTCGTTTTTGTCGGCCCAAAACGCCTGACTATACATGGTCGTTTTTTTCGGCCAAAAAAGCCTTACTATACATGGTCGTTTTTTTCGGCCAAAAACGCCTTACTATACATGGTCATTTTTTTCGGCCAAAAACGCCTTACTACACATGGTAGATTTTTTCCCGCCAAAAACACCTTACTATACATGGTCGTTTTTTGGGCCAAAAACGCCTTACTATACATGGTCGGTTTTTTTTGGCCAAAACGCCTTAAAATGACCATGTATAGTAAGGTATGGTAGTTTTTTTCGGCCTAAAACGTCTTACCATACATGGTCGTTTTGTTCGGCCAAAATGCCTTACTATATTGTACATGGTCGTTGTTTTCGGCTAAAAAACGCCTTCCTAAACATGGTCGTTATTTTTGGCTAAAAACGCCTTACTATATACATGGTCGTTTTTTTTGGGCTAAAAACGTCATGGTACTTTTTTTCGGCTAAAAATGCCTTGCGATACAAGGTCGTTTTTTGGGGGTTAAAAACGCCTTACTATACATGGTCGGTTTTTTTGTGCTAAAAACACCTTGCTTTACATGGTCATTTTTTTTGGGCTGTAAAAAACATATCTATATAAATGGTCTTTTTTTTTGTTGTTGTTGTGAAAAATGCCTTCTATAGTTAAAAAAAATACTTAACAAAAAAAGCCTTACTATCCATGCGCTCACATTTCAAAAAACGGTCTTATATAGGCACAATGTAAAGTGTTCATGACCTGGCTTGTAGTCAAATGGTTAGTGCGTCGGCGTTGCATTGTGGAGGTGCAGGGTTCGAATCCAGCTCCGTCCTTCCTCTGTGTTCTCAAAAATGTTTGTGGCCATGCATTTTCTGATCCTCTTTTCTGCACTCACACTCACACCTACGGACAATGTAAAGTGTTTGTTCATCATCTGACTGGTACCGGTAGTTGAATGGTAAGTGTGTTGGCGTTGCACTGCGGCGGTGCAGGGTTTTATTCCCTCTCCAGCCATCCTGTGTGTTCTCAAAAACATGCATGGCTATCCATTTTCTGACACTCTACTTCACGCTCACACTCACAACAATGAACAATACAGAGTATTTATTCCCCTCCTGGTAGTCGAATGGTTAGTGCGTCGGTGTTGCGCTCCGGACGTGCAGGGTTCAATTCCCAGCTCTGGTCGTTTGGTGTGAGGTTGCACGTTCTACCTGTACCTGTGCAGTTTTCCAAAAACGTGTGGCCATCCGTTTTCTTATCCTCTTCGCGCGCACACTGACACCTTGGGACAATGTCGAATGCAGGGTTCCCACTCTTCCACTTGCTTTTTATATATGGACCTTTTAAGGACTTTTGTGGGTTAATTTAGCCATTTTTTCAGGACTTTTTCTCCATTCAGCAGGGGATTCACGGTGGATTTCATGAACAGAAAGCCACATAGGGGAAGGGTGAGGCAAATGGCATACACAAATGAAATCAATACCACAGGTTAATTTTTAAGGATTTTTATTGATTTGAGAAGCTTTCCCTGAAAATTAACGATGATTAAGAACATTATTTTACAGGTCCTTTTTTTTATGGATTTTTATGAACTTTAAGAACCCGTGGGACCCCTTTAAAAAGCATGGCGAGTCTCTGTTGTGGAAATCCCCATATACAGTGAATAGGCAATCATTCCCAACAGCCTCTCAAAAATATCCACACTGCCTCTTTTTATTGTCAACCATTATTGTCATACCAATAATAATGATTATTATTATTATTATACTATAATATTGCTACTGTACAGCAGCCAGGGCAATCCATTTCTTTTTTTGACAATCATGTCATGTTGTTTGCAGTTCAACAACAACAAATTAAATACAGTAAATGTGGTCTTCAAAAATCTTATTTCCAGACAAGAAAGTTTTTCGACTGCAGTGAGTTCATATATGTGGGATGGCCAGTTGTTGTGTGCGGCTGTGAGATGCCGTCTGTATTTTTTTTTTTTCACATAGACTGTCTCATTCATCGTGTTGAGCCATGTTCCTCTGTTTTTGCAGCAGGCCCAAAAACTAACGAGCGACTTTTATGCTACTGTATCAAAACGTGCTCATCGCTTCGAGAACGTTGTGAACTGCAGGTAAAACCCCCAAAAAGGCTAATTCAGTTAACGCTAATAAGAGAAAAATAGTCTCCAAATGTGTTGCTGCTCACTAGTTCATGTTCATCCATGCCACTGCCGTCCCAGTGCTTTCACCCTCTAAGACCCCAAGATGTCACTCAATCATGAGCGCAACAGTGGTTGACTTTACCGCTAATTCCATCATGTCAACCTCTGCGGAGGTTGGAAAAATTCATGAGATAGCAAGGATGTTTCTCGACCTCCTGAAAGCCTCAGGCTAGAAAGACCATGGAGACTCCCCCAAAAAACAATAACAAGCCTGTTAGTTGCCGGTCCCAACATGTCTATGGGAGTTTCCAGTTGTGTTGATGACATGAAGCAACATGAGCGATCTCTGTGGGCCTACTACTAGCTAGCCATCAGCCAACAATCATTAGTCAGGGGCCCAATGCAGGGAGATTCTCAAAACCTTCTCGCTTAAGTGTCCAAAACACTGCCATTGTTTTGTTGTGGATCAATATCAGCAATCCTAATGCCCCCTTTGGCTTGGGGGGGCCCAGTCAATTGCCCAGGTTGCCTGCTCTTTTGCTGCGTTTTTGCTCGCAAGGCAAGGTGCCACAGTATTTGTACTTTATCCTTTCCTCCACTTGCTTGGGGAGGCAACAACGGGGCGCGCCTCGACACAATCGTTTCAGCAGGTGCAACATCAAACATAAGACGAGAGGATCTTTGCGACGACAGCATGTGGCTTCAATCGGCAGCGAGGCCAATAAAACGAGCGAGGAGGTGAGCCAGAGTTGATTGGATTTTTCTCACGAAAAAAAAAAAAAGAGAGACTGAAAACAATTGATGCTTTCGTCTCACCGTGATCTCTCACACAAGAACAAGTGTCCATAAAAGCCAAAGTGCTCGCAGGCTAAGCCCATAAAACAACAGCTTTTTAGGAGCAATAATAGCCCCCTTGCACTCCCTCCCCTGTGTTGCTTTGAACATTGAAAAGCTTCCCACTGGACCCCTTATTGACTCGCCTGCTCTCTCCACCATATTTGGATGTGATAGTTCATTCAGTGTTATCCAGTTATTAAAAACCACTGAAGGAATTTAACTCCAACCTCCTTTTGAGATTTACAAGCCAACGCTGTTTTGTTCATCTTAAAATATCCACACCACAAAATCACACAACCTTTAGATGCTTGACGATATTTTCGTAACAAAAGAAACATGGTTTCACTCTACTTTTGCACATGTGGAGAAATGAGTTGCACTCAGTGCTTAATGTCACCATACGACTTAAAGACAGAGTGAGTGCGCCACCTGGTGTGCGAGATGTGTCCCAGACCATTACGTCATTTTCAACTTTTACTCTTTATTTCAAAATGTTATTTGGACTTGTTCCACAGGAAAATATTTTTTAAAGATTCATACTTTTAATACTAATTTTATTGTAAGAGTGTTTTAAAGTGCTGTCTTGTTATTCTTTGGTCTCATTATAATTTATAATAGAGAAGTTGTACAGAGAAAATGTTTATGCATGTACAGTATCATACAATAATTATTATTTTCTTATAACAGTCCATGTTTCTATGACTTTTATTTTGGTTATTCTCCCCCACAAAAAGTCAATGAATTATTTCAATTTAAAAATAGATCAGTTTTTTTTTATTATTTAATAGAAATGAAATGACCGATGTTGACAATACACCAGCGATTTGTGCAAAGCTAAAACTTTCCATCAGCTGCCAACCACAGACGACTTGAGGAGTGAACTAATTCAATGTATTTTTGGAGGAACTTCAGAACATTTCAGAACCAGAATCGTACTGTGTTTGACACATAGAAAACTGCTGCTGAAATGGGATGGAATAAAACCCTAGTTGAATATGCAAGCAAGCAATATGACATCCCTTTCATTTGTCTGTGTTTCACCGCTGTGGTTGAAGTCACTGGACCGAGAACGACAACTATTCAACGTTCAACAAAGCTCTCACCTTTGCATTCGTGGTCACCATCTGGCCCAACAAAGACGTTCTTGCACACAAAGTTCAACAGCGCCATCTGTAGTTTGGGCGTGGGCGTGTAGGGCAGGGGGCCCCAGGAGGTGGGATGCCACACTTGTTGCTGGTTGGAGTGAGCAGTCAGGATGTCGCACACACCCAGGAATGCCTGAAATGAGAGGAAAAAGAGGGAGTTGATTGAGGAGTGAGTGGATTACCCTTCATAAGAATGACACTTTGTACCTGCTGCCTGACGCTGTGATTGGAGTGCGAGAGACAACGATGACTTGCCTCACAGAACACACGCAACTGAAGCCTCAGGGACATCGCCTTGTCCTAATAAAACACACAAAAACATATACTTGTGATGAACACTCATTACAACATTTAATAACAACACATATAAATTCACCCATTACGAGGACAAACAAGGCTTAGTTTGACTGTAATTTAACAAAATGTTCATTAGTGTGGTTCTATGCAGTGGTGATGAACTGCACTGTGAGCTGTTGTGTTTCTATTCGTCGGCTTATTTAGCTGCAGAACTCTCTTATAACCAATAACCACATCGGAACTGAGAATTATGAGCTTATAAATCCCATTTCTCTGAAGATTTGTGTATATTTTGCAATAACTCACCCTGGAGGTCAGAATTTCACTGTTTGTGCTCAGTGACCAGAAAACACAGTAAGACAGACATTGTAACACTTCCTTTAACACCTGTCAGAAAGAAAAGAAAAGAATTGCTCTTTTCTTGCCGATTAATATAAACAGTCATTTTCAAACATTTTAAATGTTAAAATCCCAAAGGTAATGTTAATAACCTCAGGTGGCGCCCCTTCCTGGCTGCCCTCTACCGGCAGAAGAGGCATGAGCAGGTCGAACAGATTCCAGCCGGACAGATTATGACAGCTGTCGGAACGCGGAAGCAACGTCAGTGGAAGATCAGAACGAGGATTCTACTTGTTTTGAACAACTTACTTGTGAAAAGCGCAGACTTTCTTCAGTGTGACAAAAAGGTCTCCAGTCTGCTCCTGATCAGCAGAGAAGATCTGATCAGCAGAGAAGAATAGAGCTTTAATGTTTCCATGCAAGCTATACCCGTTGAGCAAACATCTTGGACTGGTTATAGTAAAAAAAAAAAAAAACAATAGGGTCCTTTCTATGGGACGGGATGGAA
This sequence comes from Hippocampus kuda, assembly GCA_901007745.1. Lineage (NCBI taxonomy): Eukaryota > Metazoa > Chordata > Actinopteri > Syngnathiformes > Syngnathidae > Hippocampus > Hippocampus kuda. The sequence continues at coordinate 36,761 of CAAKHF010019554.1, read as the reverse complement.
CTAACTTAAGCTCGAATGCTGCAAGGATGCTGAGAAAAAAAACAATTACCTCCTGATTTGACAATTCATTGGGGTTCTTGTTCTGCCAATATGACAGAAATCCTTATGGTTTGAAGATTGGCCCTGTTGGAAACTCACCACGAAGGAGTTGGTCAGCAGGTCTTTCAGGTGGTCCACCCAACCCTGGACCATGGAATCTCTGACGGGCCGGGCCATGGAGCCCCAGGTGGTCTCCTCTCCACACAGACTAAGGAATGTGCGAGACGCCGCCTCCAGGACGGCTGCATCTGAGTAGACCTCCAGAACTGCTTGAATTTCCGCTAACAATCTGGAGACCAACTGAGGAGGAGGAGAAGGTCGGCATCCAAAATCAATGAACTGTGGAGCTTTATTAGAGTTTTATGTTTCATTTCTGCGCAATGACAAAAATTGAAATTCTTTCAAATTTGGTCACACCAATCTGTCTAGTTAGTAGTGATTGGACAACGTGTGAAGGACCCCTGGAAATGGCCAACATAATCCCAAAACACCTACTTTAAATCAAAACAAGCAACTTCCTATGCATGTTCAGGTATCTGTTAGCACACTTAATTTTACTCATGAGAGACACACCTACCAAATTTGAAGTTGCTAAATGAAACCACCTATGGGGGCTGAATTGACAAGTAAGCCTTGATACTGCTTGTGTAAATATCAGCAATACAGGTTTAATAAAATTAATGTAGTTTTCCTCAATCCTGTTGACTGACAGACAACCCGACATGGGTGTAAACATCATTAAAACCTCATGTATAACTTCATGCCTTCACGAAGCGGAAAAACCTGCACAGACAGTGGGCCGGACTGCTGACCTGTGTGTTCTTGGCCTCGGGCCTCTCTGGCAGAAAGTACTGAGGAATCCTCATCAAGGAGGCAACAATATCCCAGCGACCTGAAAACTTAAAGTGGTCTTAGGTGTCATTCAATCATCATGACATCGAAAATTTACAACGATGAGTGGCAGGCAGTTAAAGGCAAGGCATACCTTGGCTAGTAAGTGTGGAAGCACCGTGAGGAAATGCTGCGTCAGCTTTGTGCAGTCATCAACCTGAACTTTCTTTTCTCTGGAACTCAACATCTGGTAGGAAAGATAGACAAACGCATCAACATAATGATTCTATTTGCGTTCTGAAATTAAATCCAGTTTCTGATTCAAATCATTTTTGTTCCCCCCCGACAAAATCACCGACCTTCTTTGCACCATTCCTCCCGGCCAGCACCGGTCCTTCCGATGCCTGACGCACAGAGGCTAACATGAGCTCCACTAGCACCGCTTCATCTTCCCTAGTGAGGCCTAAAAACATGTGGTAGTCAATTTGCTTAAAAAAAAGAAAAGCTCCAACAAAAACAAGCAAATCCTCCCAACCTGTACTCAGCAAAGGACTGGGAGGGTCTTGCAACAGTAAAGACGTGATGGTGGGCCAGTCCTTTAGCAGAGATCCACTGCAGTCCCATAGGCTGTCCACGAGGTAGACCACATGGTTGTGGAGCTGTAAACAGATGTGTTAGTAGTGTCGCAGACATGGACATGAATCGCAGGCATCTGTAATGAATGAGCATTTCACCTTAGAGTCACGGTGGAATTCCAGCAAGGCCTTGAGTCTTGTAAACGTTTGTTGTTTATGAGCCTCCTCTTGACTTCTCTCATCCTGAATGATAGCGGTAGCATCATCAATGCTGAGAACCCTGAAACAACCACAAAACATGTTCAGTTTGACTTAGCCAAACTAAAACCACTCAAGATGTTTCTCCCCTTATTTTAATTTTATTAACATTATTTTAATATATTTTATTTCATAAGGATTTTTAATATTTTAATTGCACTTTATGATTTTACATTGTTACCATTCCCATATACATACATATTGTACATAGATATCCTTTCAGCATTTCCGCATAGGATATTGTGAAGCGTCTTTTTTTGTTTGTTTGTTTTTACCCCAAAGTGTCTACCTTAAGAAGAGCAGCTCCCCAGCTGTGACTGCAAGGGGGCGCTGAGAGGAATAAACAAGCCGAAGGAGAGGCTTGTAGTCATCTGCAGTGAGCGCGTCTTCATGTGTTCTGAAGGGTTAGAGACAGAGGGCAGCGTAACAATCACTATTATGAAAGGAAAACGGCTAATTCGTTGACACAGATCTGGTGGTTTACTTGGAAATGAGCAGCAGCAACTTCATCATCTGCAAAGCCACTTCGTGGTCTTTGTCCAGCGTCATAGAGATCATACGGTCCTGGAAGACAGGTGGTATACTCATGGGTGATGCCATTTATTTTTTTACTCATACCGTGACGTCTGGAGACTCCGCCCCACAAAATTCAAAGGGAAAATGCTCTAAGAGGGATTTTTATATTCTACGTATACATTGTATACAGTATATTAATTATTCATATACAGTGGTACCTCTACTTACGAAATTAATTTGTTCTGGAAGAAATTTCTTCACGAGAAAAGTTTAGAGTAGAGACACGTTTTCCATGTAAATGCCCTAATCCGTTCCAAGCCCCCTAAAATTCAGACATAAATGTTTTCTAAAGCATAAAAATGCATCAAAATATGTGACAAATACATGTTACAATTAGATCATTGGACAATAAATGACAGTTGTGCATAATGTAAAAAATAAAGACTAAATGGTAATGGGTTTGTTTGTGTGAGTTAAATCCTGCACCCTAACCTCATATTTTCTACCCTCGATTGTTTTTGTTTCTTCAAAATAATACTTTTTTAGGAATTCATCTCAAGCTAACAAAAGAATGTGGTTACCTTGAAGCGGCTGGTGAAGAGGTCCAGGTGAGGCAGAACAATGGGATCTCCATATAAACTCTGCAGGCCTAAAACACACTTGAGACGCACATCTGGAATCTACAGGACAATATGCAAAACAATACAAAATGGAAACCAGTATTCTTAGGAATATAAAATTGCATTCGCCATGTGTGCAGCATAACTTGTCACCTTGTCATATGACATCCAGTCCATGTATTTGAGGTAAGTGTCATTGAGGAACACAGAACTGTAGAGCCTCATCCATCGGCCCAACTCCTCCGCACAGATGGAACGGATTTCTGGATGCACGTCACTGGACCACACATACAGATTTATCTTAGCTCTCAACGGTGTGTTCAGAGAGCCATGGAGTAGTTGTACCGATATCTCTTGAGAAAAACGGCCTTAAAGATGACGTTCATCATGCTCTCGATCTCGGCCCTCTTCCCTTGTAGCTTGAAGACAAAAGCCCAGATGTTTTAAATGGAATTTCTATCCTGGCAGGGGGAAAGCACTGTGTTTCTTACCTCCTTCACCTTCCGTTGTGCTCGTTCCACTTGTGCTTTCTGTCTACTTGGCCTCTGCGCCTGCTGCAGCTTTTGAGTCTTCTCAACAGCCAGGCTCAGATTGACAGCCACGTCCATCAGGGAGGTCAGCAGTTTGACCGCTAATCAAAATGATGGAAAATGCATGAAAGGATGAATTGTTCCACTGAAATAGGTGCATGATGTTTAAGATGACAAACCGGACTTCAGACTTACAGGAGGTGAATTTTGCAGAAAAAATGGAATGACAGATTTATCGTTTACAAAATGTGACTTGACACATTTTTATGAGAAAGTATGCACATATTCGTGGCTGCCTGTTATTTTAATGCAGAGGTCAGCAACCTTAAATTTGCAAACCGCGATTTGGACTACCTCACGCAGAAAAAGAAAGACATTGGAAGCCACAAAACCCTTTTGACCTCAAGAGTGAAGATAACACCGCATGTTGTTTTTATACGTTTATGTAGAAAAAAATATGTTGTTTTGCATTCAATAAATCAGTTAACTTCAAGAGAGAATGTAAATAGTTATTTCTGCATGTACCAAAAACTATAAAAAAAGACACTTGACTGAACCTTACTTTCCAATATATAAGTCAATGTCGATGGGAGTCCTGACTCCTCCTCGTATTCATGAAAGCAAAGTCACAGCAAACCAAAACATCGCTACCTGATGCTGTGTAATGTCATCATTTTATCGCATGGAGCGTGCAGTCAGCTGTAAACTTGAATTAAAGACTTGTCGTTGTGGCACAAGAGTCATATTTGAAATGTAAAACAAGCATTTTTAATTCTGAGAATTTTTTAGTTCTTATTTTTATCTGGTAAGTAAGCCGTCTTTAGGGCCCAAAAAATCTTTGGAGATGTTTTTTTTGGTTGTTGTTTTTGTTTGGTTTTTTTTTTTTTTTTTTCAAATAAAAATTAAGCAATAAGAGGGATTAATGTACGAGCCAATCTTTTTGAAACTGATTCACTTACTGGTTTGGTCATTGTTCTCCCAAGTAATGTATTATTTTGATCCGCTTTAATGAAGAACTAGAGAAAGCAAATAAAATTTATTGTTGAGAGATTGAAGCCAGAGGAATTGGACAAGTGAAAATTAAATGGTGGCTCTTAATGATGACTCAATTCTTAAAATAGGTGTCAATTTGTTAATTGAATAGTTGCCATGAATCAATGTCATTTTTACACCTCAGAAATTCATCCTTAAAAACCCTACTAGAAAAAAAAGAAAAAATACTGGCGCCAACTATCTGCTGTTCAAGTGTTCCTGTGTGTGTGTGTGTGTGTGTGTGTGTGTGTGTGTGTGTGTGTGTGTGTGTGTGTGTGTGGGCGTGCGTGTGTGTGTGTGTGGGCGTGCGTGCGTGCATGCGTGTGTGTGTGTGCGTGTGTGTGTGCAAGGCCATTACCTGCTAGTGTGCAGGTGTGTCGGAATGCTCGTATGTGGGAGTCGGCGAGCTCGGAGAGTAGGGAGATGAGCGTGTTAATCAAGTAGCTGTCAAAGATGAGGCTGTGTTGACACTGGCAAACCAGCACAGACACAAAGTCGCACAGCTCAGAGTGAAACCATCGGCCGTATGGTCCAGGCTGGATCAGAGGGTACTCCATGCTGTCCTACAAGGCAAGTGTTACACATGTATATACAGTTTCACCATGAACAATTTCGAGTACCATTCTAATCAATGAGGTAAATGAAAATGTCCAAATTGGGCCCTATGTGGCAGTAGCTATGTCCAAATTCACAGGCTGCTCTTGATGCCACTTCTGGCGCAACTTCACCACACATGGTTTCCAAATTCTAGAAAGACAATTCGCAGGCTGAGTCCTACGACGCCTCCATGGACCGCATAAACCATGGCAAATTTGGACTGGCTTAGTATGAATTTGGACACCAGGTACGGTCGAGTCACGCCGGAAGTGACGTCATTTCCCCTCTCCCTACCTTGTGTTTTTCCTTTCTGAAGTCTGACTGCAAATTTCCCCATTGCGGGACAAATAAAGGATATCTTATCTTATCTTATCTTATGTGGCCGAAAATGCGTCCTTCAGAGAACCCAGCTTGTGAATTGTGTGTGTGGGTGTGGTTTACTGATAGGTAAGTCATTGTTTATATTCCCGACTGACTGATTGATTGATTGAGTGATTAATTGTATAGCAAAGTAGATAATGCTCACAGCATCCATGGGCCAAGTGACAGTGAGAATCCATGGAAAAGCCAGAAACTTCTTGTATTGCAAACCGGCAACCTAAAACACAGCATGTTGTAGACTCTTACCACAAAGTAGTTGAGTGACAGATGCAACATAATGACTTCTTCCGACCTCATCCGAGTCCTCCACCAACTCATCCACCATCTTGTCCATGGCATCACTGTCGCCTTTGGTGTGACACATTTCAGCTGTGACCACACCTGCAAAAAAAAAAAAACAAAACAAAAACATTTGACATTATGCATGTGTGCTGAGAGATGGTCATTGCAGTGTGAACGTTACCTTTACAACCACAGCACTGGATGAAGAATCTGATGAGGTCGAGGAGGGAGGCATCTCTGTCCGCCGCATAGGCCTCCGTCCAGCCGTCGATCACCACCTGCTCAGATGTCAGTCAGAATCGGCTAAGTATCAGAATGTTGTCAAGGTGGATCTTACCCGCATGGCGCTTGGACCCATTGTAATGGCGTCAAACAGAGTGACAGCCTCCGCGTGTGCACGTTTACGATGACGGACGTCCTTTCGAACACCGCAACGGCGACTTTGGGCCTTTTTGCTTGTGACATTCTCCACTTCCGTGTGAGTTCTTTTCCTACGCCTCTGTGGTTTACACAAATGACACAAGTAGGAAATAACTTGACACTTGAGTATGGTTCAAGTCATTCAAACTTGACCTGCATGGGCCGAGAAAACCCGGCCCTGCATGGGTTTTCTCCGGGTACTCGGGTTTCCTCCCACATTCCAAAAACATGCATGGCAGGCTGATTGAACACTCTAAATTGTCTATAGGTGTGAGTGTCAGCGCGGATGGTTGTTTGTCTCTGTGTGCCCTGCGATTGGCTGGCAACCGGTTCAGGGTTTCCCCCCGCCTACTGCCCGAAGACGGCTGGGAGAGGCTCCAGCACCCCCCGCGTCCCTTTTGAGGATAAAGCAGATCGGAAAATGGATGGATAGATAGTTCCTGCATTGTATGCACTTTTTGTAATTTTAGTAACCTATTTCCTATTTCTTTACTTTGCTTTTAAATGGCTGTAACTCTTTTGTTTGAAACCGCTTATAAATGTTGTGCATTGAGTTACTTAGTTTATGAAATCCACTATATACTGTAAATAATGCTGCCCATAGCTTCAGACTGCCCTTAAATGGTAGTACTTTGCAACTAAAATTTGAGACTGTGAAACTATAATTATTATCCACTCGCGTCAGTGCAACCAGGAAATTTGCATATTTATATATATATATTTTTTTGTTGTTGACTTTTGCTCCACACTTCAGCTCTTTGATCAATAATATGGTTAAAATGAATGGGAAGAATATCGACTTTGCATGTCAATTTCCAGTATGTGCCCCTTAAAATTTCAGGTTAGGGGTGATTATGCTCCCAGTACAAAAAGCCTACAGATATGCTTCACTGCTGGCCTTCACAATTTTTTTTTTTTTTTGCAGCAAGCAAACAAACAAACAAACAAATAAATAAATAAATAAATAAAGGGAAACTATAGTACTGTACTATGTTTTATTCATAATTCTTTTTCTCAAATTTCCCAATTTTCTGTAATGCACCATGAATAACTTACCCCTCTCTTGTGTCTGTTCTCGTTGCCGGACTCATCCTCGGAATTGTTGACAGCTCCTGAGGAGTTTGCCTTGTCCTGGTTTGAGCTTTTACTGCCAAGAAAAATGAAACATTATTGTACATCGATTTAAAATAAATGACCCAGAAGGAAACATACTATCTATTTTTTCTTGTAATGTCAAAAAAAAAAAAAAACAATACTTCAGCTCAGAGGGTCCACCGGATGCAGCTACAGACGCGGGGTCTGGTATCATCTCTTCCTTTACACAACACTCAGGTGACTTGTTTTACTGTGAGCGACTCTTTAGTCTAAAAGTCAGAAAATCATGTTGATAATAATTAGACAAGATAATCATGTTGCCATAAGCCTACATTGCCTCAAGACTGCAATGACGCAAACTGCTCCATCTCTATTTGTTCACATTCACATTTAAGCATGAATTAGTTTCTCTCTCTGTTCCCATGTAATTCTGCCCTAACTGAATTTATGTTATTGCATGAACACTGCTAGACACTCGTTCACTCAAAAGGGATGTCTAAACTATTTCCACATACACATAGGGCCACATACAAAAAAAAAAAAAATTGAAAAAGAGGGGCGCTCATTTCATTTCGTATGAATGCAAAATGCTAAAACCAATTAAATATGCTGTAGTACAATATATGCTAGGCAGTTAAACACCCAGAAAAAAACATTCAAAATTTCAGATTTGGGTCAGCAGTGACAAAGCAAAAAGTTGCTCACAATAGTGTAATACTCTCTAAATTTTGCATTAAAAAAATGTGTGATACCTTGCAGGGGCGGAGTAATGTATGGAGTATAGTATGGCTTGGTGATTATGTTTTTCTCAGATTTGCACTGTACCTCAGTAATGTTGGTTTACTTCTTCCGCGAACAAACCCTGAAACCCTTTTTTAAATACTGATGACAAGATGTCGGGATGTTTTGTGTACAAAACCACAGAAACGACAGGCCAGCTGCAGTCCTCCTCGCTAACCTAAATCAAGTGCCAAAAAGGATTGCTTGCAAAAATACGCTATGTATTATGACTGCATCCCGAAGGCTTTTCATAATTTGGTGATGCTAAAAGGTTGAGAGTGTTGTTGTAAAGAATCATATCAGCGTGATGACTGGAATGGGGAATGGGAACACATACACTTGACTTCCGCTGATTCCCTGAGACTGATTCACCTAACCTATGATTAAGAATCACTGATATAGAGCAGACTATTCAAACTCACACCCAAAGATTTTTTAGAGTCTTTATTGAACCTGACACGCATTTTTTTGGAATGTGGGAGGAAGCAGGGGAACCCAGAAAGCAATGAAATCAAACTCCCAATTTCGTAAGATGTATGTGCTCATCCACCATGTCCCACAATAAACTTTTATTTATTTATTTTTGATTAAAATAGCATGGAACCAACTAGGGCGGCACAATATATTGAAAAAAAAAATCATCATCGCAATAATGGCACGTGCAATGTACGTATCACAAAGACGTTCTATATGGAATTGTATGCTTTTATCTGACTTTAAAAGAACTGTGGCCCAGTTTTCACTCAAAAAACTGATTTTAGTTTGCATTTTAAATTTTATTCATTGGTTTGGGAGAGATCAGTAAATAAGTAAAAGTAAAAAGTATTTGCCCCCTTTCTGATTTCTGGACTTGTCGGTGTGTTTTTCCTTCCCCTTCAGGATTTGCTGATAAACAGCAGAATTCAGTCCTGAGTTAGCAAAACAGCCCCAGAGCATCACAGTGGCACCGCCATGCTTCACACTGTTGATATAATGTTGTTTTTAATCAAATGCTGTGCCAGTTCTCCACCAGATGTAATGGGCCGCACGTCTTTCAAAACGTGCAATTTTCAGTCCACATAGTTCATCAGTCCACATAATGTTTTCCCAAAAGTCTTGAGAATAATCAAGATGTCTTTTGGCAAATGTGAGACAAGCCTTATGTGTTCTTTTTGGACAGCAGTAGTTTTCACATGGGAACTGTCTTTAGTCATAGTTACTTTATGATTTAACAAAGGGGGGCAATTACTTTTTTACATGGGGACAGGTAGTTCGGGATTCTTTTTGTTGTGCCTTAATTAAATTGGCATTTAGAAACCATATTTTGTATTACCTTGGGTAGTCTCTGTGTGATATTAAAATTGGTTTGATGAACTGAAACGTGTGCGCGATAAATATACAAAGAACACAGAAATCAGGAAGGATACTTTTTCATGGCACTGTACATCACTAAATATGTAAATAATATTGATTTCACAATATTCAACACGAATATCGCATAGCCGTTCATACATTTTCTAAACTGCTTATCCACGTGAGGGTGGCGGGCATGCTGGCACCTACCCCAGCTGTCTTCGGGCAGAAGGCGGGGTACACCCTAAACTGGTTGCCAGCCAATCGCAGGGCAGACAGACAAACAACCACTCATACGCGGGACAATTTAGAGTGTCTACATTTTGCATATTTTCCAATATTGTGCAGCCCTACTACCAAGTAACTTTTCTTCATATACAGTAATTAAATAAATGACATTTTTATTTTTTTTAATCAATATTCTCCAGGCACCAGATGGCGGCGTTGCGGTACTGTATTTGCATCGTATGTTGACATTACTATGAGATGGTGTTGTGTCCTCAATGCACCTAGGGTGGAACGCAATCGAAACATACAATGGAATAACTTGGTGTTCAGCACACAATGTATTAATCTATAGATATGGGAGGTGTCTCATACAAATCAGATTAAAAGGTCCGTTGATCGGTAAAACAATTTTTAAGTGCGTTCCTCAAGGAAGGAGCACTTTCCCTGGGGAGCAAAATTACAAGATAACGAACGATGTTTTGAAAGCGCAGGGAGCAATTACCAGCTATACTACAGTTGGATCAAACTCAAAATTCCCGAAAACCCAAATGTAAAGTATAATCCACCCTTGTTCACTGTATCGTGTAGTCATAACAACAAAGTCAGCCTTTTCAGACCAAACTAAACAATGCAACAACCAGCATCCTTACCGTCATTGTCGTAGGCAATTCTTCCGTGAACATCATTGTCCAATTTTAAAATACAAATATGTAAGAATCAATTTATTCAGTGAATTATTGCATGTTTTCTCCATTGTTTTCACCGTGGCTCTCACAGTCAAGTTTACGGAAAAACCAAAACGTTCTTGATTGGCTGAAATTCTGAACTGGAATTGTGTGATTGGATTTTCACTAAACGTCAATCTCTTTGAGTTCGTCCCACTTAACCGGTTGGTTGGGCTGCGCTGCATTCAGGTGACATTGGAAAGAGTGGCAGCCTTTCCATTCCTGACGACCATTGGAATTTCTCTGAGGGTTTTTTTTTTCCCTTGATACGATTTATGTAATAATAGTGTGGGTAGGTAGTTGGGTACAGTAGATGGATTTTATCTTGCTTCTCTCTGAATTCTGCCCCCTCTTGGCCCTGCCGACTTAATGAGAATCTGCTATCTTTTGACTTTGAAGCTTCCACTGAACATATGAAAACAGAAGAACACGCATGATAAACCGCCAATTGCATTTAAATTTATTGTTACAGGTACAAAACGCATTCATAACAGGTGTTACAATTGGTGCAAGATTCAGACAAACCAATGCAAAAATGTACATGTAGGATATTTAAATGGACTTTACAATCCTACTGTTGAGTCTAATGGCATAGCACCGTTTGAGTCTCTGTTTTGTTTAACTAAGAATGTAGCCCACTGGGGGTGGTGGTCACACAACATCAAGACACAAACTGGGACATGAAGGTCATGGCCTGGTCAAGGTCATCAGTGAGCTCGTCCGGCAGCGAGAGCACTACTGACGTCAGTTTGTGAGTAATATCTAATATCCTACAGAGGAAAAAAAAGAGTATGGGTGATCAGATTTTATTACAGAGATTAGATTCATCATTATTAAAACCACAAGTAAAAGGCACAATGCAGATTGCATCAAATTAAAATTGCATAAACATCCACGGTAAACAGTCAAAATCAGGACAAAAACAGCCCGATTGTCCTTGTGTATACCCGCCCTTAGCGACAATAAGAAAATGTGGATCCCAGGGTGACAACAGTTAAGAACTTGTGAATTAGCAATTTGACCGTTTCTTAAACTAATCTGGTGTAAAAAGTGTCCTTACAGGGCCAGCACACAGGCCCTTGATAGGTTTGTCAGACCAAAACTACAGACAACTGCGACTAGCAAAACATCTTAAGCAGACACAAATACATTTAATCAGCATCTCTGGTGATTATGATGCATGTACTTACGTTTCTTAATATTTTTGTTGCGTTATTAGATCAATATTCATTCTAAATGGATCCAGATGATGTACGTAACACAGTTGTGTACTTTTAACATGCACTTTTTTGTATAGTAGTGGTTTCTATGATTGTGATATGGTATTAGGACAGTGAAGCCCAAATCCAGTCCTCAAGAGCTAAATCCAGCCTGTTTTGGATGTGTCCCTCATCTAACACACCTCATTCAAATGATCAACTCATCAGCAAGTTCTGAAGAAGCCTGATATAGGTCCTGATCATTTGAATCAGGTGTGTTAGAGCATGGAAACATCTAAAATAGGCTGGATAGGGGCTCTCGGGGACCAGACTTGGGCAGCACAGTACAGAGTCGGATAAGTCCCCATAAAAGCACCTCCCAAAAAATGCATGTCCCACCATTGATAAGTAATAATTAAATATGTACCGGGGCGTCCCCGAGTAACGAAAATATATAATTGATACCCGTTATAATTGCAATAAAAATAAGTGAGGATTTTTTTCCCCAAAAAAATCTTGAATCAGCAAGGTTATATATCAGAACAGTAAAACAGAATCATGAAGTATACAATATGATAACTATACAGCATTTACATTGTTGCATCCTATATTGTCATATGCAATATATAGTATGACCCTGAAACATTCCCCTCCTCTGTGTTACATGATACACTTGAACTCACCAGTGGATATAATGAGCAGCCAGCTGAGGTTCGTGCCTGGAGCCTTCCTCCACCACCAGAGACTCTTTCATCTGCTTGAAGTTGGCTTCAATGTCTTTCTTTGTCTCAGAGAAGATGTCAACGCTTTGGAAAGAGCTGACTACTTGCTATGGAAAAAAAAGTCACTTTTAATAGCACGCCACTTCAAAGTAAAGGGAAGCAAATGATCTTACGTATATAACGGAGAGCTGGTGGGCGATGTATTTGTGACTTCCCAGGTGCCTGATGTCCTCCTCGAGCTGCTGACTCAGCACAAGCAGCTGATTCAGTTTGGCGATGTGGGAGAAATAGTCTGCAAAGGAAGCATCAGCTTGCAGTGACTTGGTCCATTGTGGTGATACCTTCAAGGCATGCATACTAAATGTATGAAAACACACGACATGAGATTCAAACAAATATGTATGAACATTTGTGTGATAATTTCTATGTTTTGTGCGAAGGCCCTCAGGTACACTTGACAAACAGGTGCTACAGAATTGTGAAGTTTATTTGCCTTTGCTTTCTAATGTGGGCGGAGCATTGCATCAAAGTTTGATATCTTTTTTAGAGCATTGTCCATGAAAATGGCTGTGTGTGGATCTGTTCATGCCGCTTGAAGCTTTGATTTGTTTTGAGTATTGCATGTTAAGCCGCTTCAAATATGACATATGACTATAACGTACAGTGTTCCCCCACAGACTGTATTTGCAATTCACTAAACATGAATTATCATTGCCCATAGAAGTTACAATATGGTGGCAAAGCACTACTTTAAGTGAAATTAAATTCCTCATCTCACTTCAACATCATTCCATGGCAACAACATGCCACAAGGCATCAGAGTAATACTTTTTTATTTAGGTAGCATTTTTATTTAGATGAAGCTCCTCTACTCACTTCAAGATAGTTCCTTGGCACAAAATATGTCATAAGTTGTGTGAGGGTCCAGAAGGTTTACGGACAGAATTGGTCTCTACAAACATAGACTCATATAATATGTACAGAAATATTTATTTAGAGAAAATGTCATGAAGCTGACAAAGTACAAATAATGACGCTGGTCAACAAACCAAGATAAAAAAAGAAAAACAAAAAGTGCTTTCAAAAGGCAAGTAAAATACAATGCTCTGAAACTACTACTTTTGTCGTAATAAAAATCCTCAGCTCATTTCATCATAGTTTTTTGGTAAGAAGATGCTTCAACTTGGTGGCAAAGCACTACTTTTAATTAAATTAAATTAAATTACTCATCTTGCCTCAACATTGTTCCCTGGCAACAAGATGCCACAAAATGGCAGCAAAGTAATACTTTTATTTATTTGGACTGGGTACGAAAATAGCAAATATGTGAATTTTCTGAAAGCACAGCGGATGAATTCCAAAAAAAATTGGCAAAAGGTGAATTTATGATTGCTTAACCACAAATATGTGGGGCTTTACTGTACTCTTACATATGTTTCACAGACATGACATAATAAAAATAAAAAAAAATTAAAAATTGGCCATTTCGTGTGAGTGCAGATGTCTGGTGGGCCAGCGTGTTTTGGGGCCAATGCAGTGACATTTAATTATTATTTTCCTCCATTTTACCACAGAAGACTGGCGATTTAGAGGCAGCAGCTCACTAATCCATTTGCAATATAGACAGCAAACTTAAATAATAAACTTTGATTGCGGAGCTACATGGTAGCCAGGGTTGAGAGGCTTTGCCATGCCGGCGGTAAAATAATGTGTACATTATAGGAATCCTTCATGCATTTCATACTTATGCCTTTGTTATGTATGTTATAAAGCAGGATTGTGGCATCAGTGGCCAAGCCTTACCATCCATTGGTGGCCTCTCCAGCATGTCCACCGGACAGCCTTGGATGAGGAAAACCTCCACACGTGGAAACATTTCAGACAAACCCACCATATCCAGGTAGTCCTATGGTGACAACACGGATACATTTTATTTATTTATTTACTTACTTACTTACCTTTTTTTAACACTTGAAGCATCTACAGCAGGGATGGGCAAAGTCATAGAGGCCACATATGGCCAGCTCCATTGTTTAATCCAGTCCACCAAGCATTTACATTATCAAGAGTCATGAAATAGTTTTTGCATTAATTTAACTTCTCACTGAAATCAGTTCATAAAAATGTATTGTTTGCCATTTTTATTATTTTCTCATTCTATATTACTGTATTTCTATTATTTATGGTTAAAATTAACTATTTTATCTGCAGTGATTGACATTTTTGTTTATTTTTAACTCATCTACAAATGACCTGGTCCTTTCTGTTGGTTTGAAAATTGAAAAAGTCTTCCCACCCCTGGTCTGCAGCCATGTATGAGATTTGATACAGCTACCTCCAGTTGTGGCATTGGCTTTGGTAGATGTTCAAGGCACTGCAGCATCTGGTCGAGAATCTCCGATCCTGGAGGAAGACAACAGATTCATTGAAATGCAACACAATATTATATAATATGATATTCCTCTACACTGTATACTATGTTGTCGCTACTGACCTTGAGCCTGGAAGGTGTCTGACTCCTCTGGGCTACAGCCTTGTCTTAATTGTTCCTGGAACTGTCAAAGGAATGAAAAACAGGCTAGATGTGTGTGCTTTTGCGAAATGTGAATGCAACATGTGACTTGGACCGTTTATTAAGTCCGCCGGCAGAAGAACTACACAAGAGCAGTATTACATAATCAACCATTAATTTTTGATAGACATTCCCAACTAGGTATTTCAATAAAAATACAAAGCAAAAAGTCATACAAGTGAAAAATAGGCATCAATGTTCACGCAATAATTTAACCCTTTCATGCATCCTTTAACCTGAGAACATGATAAGATGTCCACTGTGGTAACCTCTGTCCCTGAAAAGATTAAAGTTGGAATAAGTTTTTTATATTAACATTGAGAAAGTTTTCACACTTGTATGAAAATGAGAATGCTCAACAATTTTATCTGTAAGGTAATCCTTGCTTGAAAAACGTTATGAATTATGTGGTTTACCTCTTGTTATGAATAAATGATAGAAGAATATTAAAATGTTACATATAAATCCCTGTCCAGTTAACACATCGCTTGTAGTTATAAACATTCACCTTTTATAATGGACAACGTTTAACCGTGGAGGCTGGTTTGGATTATTTTATTTTGCTAAATAACGAAACTATTGTGCACATGCAGCTCTCAGATACAGCAAAGTCGTACACTACCCACTTCCAACTGCCACATGCTGTAAAATACACTGGTGTAGTACTGTATACCTCTTTGACAGTGTCAATCAAAACAGGGAATTATCTTAGCGCAGGCTGAGTATGCAGTACATTATTATTTAACATAATCGTAGTATTGGATATATGTCAACAATGCTGCGTTCACGGATGCTCGGAGGAGCCTCTACCTCCTGCATCTGTACCCTGATGAGGAGGTCCAGCTGCCCACAGAGACACAGCATCTCCACAGCCACCTGTTCTGGACTCAGGTGTAGCGGCATCAGTGGTCTCTTCACCTGTAGCTCCACTAAATTCACATACACCAGCAACCCAGTTAGTTATAACAGCACTTATACATGAGACAACATGGACCACCATAGTAAATGGATAATTATTATTTTTTAAAAAGCTAGCGCTGACTCACCTTTAAACGCCTCGTGGAAGGTGCTCGGCTGACAAAGCGGCTCAGATAAGCATCCTGCCATCTTAAAAATCACATTAGTGAAGCTAACTAAATCCACGCAGAGCACAGGTGGAAAGAACTATGAAGTGCCTAGTTTACGCATGTTTGGAGCGGCGATGGTGCGTCCGAGTGTGCGACGGTCAAAACAGTCGCAAAAAATCTTTATATATTGACTGGACCGCTGATGTTCTGGGTGCTATTTTAGCAGTTGGTCGGATGGATCCATCGAAGCGACAACCCCTCCCGCCCCCCAACCCACGCCCTGCCAGTGCCAGCCGTGTAGCCGCAGTCTGTCAGTGAGAGCCATGAACGCCCCTTCTCGTGAACAATGACGTCATCCTATGAGAAATGCAATCCAATGTTTTTTTAAATCTATTTCGTACTCAGAACACGATGGCGTACAGCATATTTTACGTCGTTGTTGGTTTTTTAAAATATATGTCATCTGGTACTCAAAATAAATGACCTGAAAAAACAAATTAACAGCTGCTGCAGCAAAGTGGAGAATGTGGAACATGGTCCTGTATTGACCGCTGGCCACGTCCAGCCCACTGCTCGTTTATATTTAAGTAACAATACTCCTGTATTGTTTATTTTATGAACGGAGCCGTTTTTTCCCCTCAAAGTTAGTTAACATTTTATTTTGTATTCATTAATATCTTAATCATTTGATTCTTTGAAAATAAAATATGCAATTTTTATATATATTTAGCAATTATTTCATTTAAAAATACCAAATTAAATCATGAATTATGTAATTAAGAACTAGCTCAGGTTTAAAATAACTCCATTCACAAACATTTAACTGTCTCATATTGACCTATTTACAATGACCAGGATCATCAGTCAGTTTTAAAAATCAAATGTGGCCGGTGAACATGTTTCCACCCCTGCAAACAAAAAATGATATAACGTGTAATGGTGCTGTTATTCATACTCAATTATTGATTTTTGCTGTTGCTCATACTCAAATTATATATATATATATATATATATATATATATATATATATATATATATATATATAAAATATACATATATATTATATATATACATATATATATCTTTTTTTTATATATATATATATATATATATATACTGTCTATATATATATATATATATATACTGTGTATATATATATATATATATATACACAGTATATATA
>CAAKHF010019554.1:0-19757 GCA_901007745.1 Hippocampus kuda | reverse complement strand
AAAAATGATATAACGTGTAATGGTGCTGTTATTCATACTCAATTATTGATTTTTGCTGTTGCTCATACTCAAATTATATATATATATATATATATATATATATATATATATATATATATATATATATAAAATATACATATATATTATATATATACACATATATATCTTTTTAATATATATATATATATTATATAATTTGTAATTATTATTACATTATTATTTATTATAGCTATTTGACCTTTGCCATGGAAGGCCTGTCCCAAAAGGGACAACATTAAAAACAGATCATGACAAAATAAAGCCAATGTTAACCAAGAGAGGTTTGCTGGAGCAAAGTGGAGACTGTAGAGTCACAGATTTTAATCTAGAATGTATACAGTACAGTACAAAATACTCAAATTTGGGCTCTAGCATTGGAAGACACTCCTTGATTTGCTTCTTTTTTTTTGAATAGCAAAGTTATACAGAATGTATCAAACCCTTCCAACTTGATCAAATACAGTGGGTTTACAAAGTGTGTCACAGCTGTGAAAGGTTGAAATAAAACGCAGAGCTTTTCACAAAAGACGAAGGAATCTCTCATGTTACTACATCAGAATGGCATAACAAAAACAACAAATGAGACTCAAATTGAAATATACAACATATACATTTTTTGTAAACAAACTTGGTTTCAATAGATAATACTCTGTTTACAAGTGGCCCCATCAGGGAAAAATATTGTTATCTAAAATATACCTAATCTGCTCATCTTAAACTGGTAACAACAACAACAACAACAACAACAACCAGCACTTTGTGGTTCATTGTGGTTTAAACTGGGCTCTCCATGACAACAACTGCGAAGGGTGTCAAAACCGATGAGACACCACAGCTGTTGAATGCGGCCATTGTCTTTGTAAAGGTAGCAATTAATTCACTGCCGGGGTGTCAAAGAGGTCAAATTGGTTGTTTGTGGTTGTTCACTGTCGTGTGCCAGGCGGCAAGGTGAGGTTGGCCATCAGCTCGTGGACAGACGCAAATATGGTGCACTCCCCTGGACAGGAAGGAAACACACATGAGAAAAGTAGAAACATGAGGTTTTAAACAATCAATATTTATCCCAACTGGAATTCTCCAATTATTTATGACACTGTACTGTATATCTGATGAAAAGTAAACCAAATAAAACTAATGCTGCTTAGCTAATCTGAGTCTGTCTGATGCACGTAGCTCAAAATCAGGGGCTAATTGAGCAATTCAATGATTTAAAAGTTGGTTAAGATCAAACCCTATGGGCATTTGTTTGAATAAACTATGTAAACATAACCCTGGTCAACACATTTTTATTAAATATTTAAATCAGAAATGGAAGTAAACTACTCAGTTCAGGGTGTAAGCTGCCTGACGACAGCTGGGATATGCTCCAGCATGACCACAACCCTCGGGGGATAAGCAGTTTGGCTAATGGATGGATGGTTTGAATTATGTTAATATAAAATATCAATGCATTCTGTGATTCTAATCGGAAACACTTTTCCCTTGCTATTCACAGCTCAATAGTATCAGCTGTTCAAGAAAGTTTGGCTCAAAAGTGCACACATTCATTTTTTGTGTTTTGGGTGTTAAAGCTGTCCAAAAACAGCTGTTGAGGTGGGTTTTTTGATTAAATAATTTGCTATTAAACAGAGTTCTGAACAAAAACATCATGTCTTTGTCAGGATTGGGAGGCGGTCTCACCCTGTCTGGCAGGGTGCATCTCATTGAACCTTTTCAGCATGTTGGAAACCATGAGAGCCGCCGCTCCGGAGGAGCTGTGTTGCCGGGGGATGTCAGCCTGCTGGGTGATGCCCGACGCCATGTCGTACACAATGGGGACAATGATGCTCACGGGCTCCTGTGGCACGGGCACGCGCTGCGTCAGCTGCAACTGTAGAAGGTGCCAAAACACAGCGTAAGGTTTTAAATGATGCTGGCAGAACACGTGTGATGACATGAACTTACGAAGAAGAGCATCTTGGACTTCAGCACCACAGCAATGGTCCCAGGGGGGGCAATAGGTGGAGCGCTGGGAGGTATGGTAAGGCAGAACTGGACGTTCCACTTCAGCTGGCCAGCTTGGTCTGGGAACTGCAAGAGCAAGATTATATTATATTCTCAACAGTAAATATCTGATTGCTTTGGTCCTCCATGAAAACAGACTGATCATCTTTGTGTTGAATCAAAATAAAACATTTGCTTACGAATAAAGTCAGTAAAATTTAGTCTTTAACACACACAACTGATGAACTCAAGGGATGTTTCGACTTAGATTTCTCTGCCTTTTATGTGACACTTGTTCCAAAGTAAGCAGTTTCAACAAGGGGTTGTTAAGCGAGCAAGGTGAGAGAAGAGAAGATTATGAAAAGGAAATTACATTCAGGAAATGGACAAACATTCAGAACAGCAGAATTGGCACCACCACTTGTGATCTTAGTTTACTGGGCTTGTTTGGATATTTTTTTATTTTCAGAGTGGTTAATTTCTTTTTCCATCTAAACTTCAACAATATGCAAGTATGTCTTATTTTTACACTTTACTGACAGGATCTTAAAATGTAACTCATTTCCGTTGAGGAATTTTCTTTCAAATTCGAAATTCTTTGTAAAGTCAAAATCAGTGGCTAACCACTGGGGGATGCTTTTAAGAGCCTAAAATGTAAAAATTGTACAACAACCAACCAGTTCGAGCTTCATGATGCGGACACAGTCCCTGAGGATGTGCGTGGGCGCACCCAAAAGCTTTGTGAAGGCATTCAACGTGTTGTACTTGAAGGGGGGGCCAGCAACCTTGAAAAGAGGACATGACATGAGGCATCATTAAAAATCAACACGTCACAGCTTGCAGCTTGTCCAGACACACTTGAGTCAGGACAGCAAAACTTGTTTTTGTATACAACTTCCAGATTGTGATTGTTGTGAGCTACACCAGCATTTTTTTAATGATTGGTTTGCATCATTCCAGTGTTTTAAGAACAAGGGGTGGGGGGGGAGAGAAATCACATACAACACAAATCTGTCAAATCTCAAACTCGGGAGTTATATTTTTGTGTGGGGTTTAATATATATACTCCAAGGGGGAAAATTTATATATATATATATATATATATATATATATATATATATATATATATATATATATATATATATATATATATATATATATATATATATATAAATTTTCCCCTTGGAGTGAACTTTTCATATTTTTAGCTATTAAAATTGGAAGCTGTCAATTTAGCTCTCTTCAATTGCAAGAACACTGATAAACACGGTACATACCCGTGTCTCAAAGAACTTCTCCAGCACCTGAAGTTCCTCCTGGGACCAGGGTCCCGCATTCTCCGGAGTGACCTTGAGTTGGAGAGTCTGGTAGTTCTTTGGGTTAAGAGCCACGCGACACTTGAGCACATCTGTTTTGAACATGATCACGCCAGGCTCGTTGGAGTTCACGATGGATAGCTGCATAGGATGGAAGCATTAAGTGGAGGCACTGAACAAAAATACAGTTTTTTTAATAATCCTTAAACATCATTGACTCACATTGGCTTCCTGCTGAATGATTCGCTGTAGGTGCCGCCTCATGATGACCGAACCTAGGAAGCGCTCTAGTGGTGAGCAGAGGTAGCTGCCTGCCAGGCCCGGCACCAGGCATGGGGTAGGCGAGGGCAGCAGAAGTACGTGCAGGGCATTGTGGGTGAGGATGGTGGGGATGGAGGCGGCCCAAGGACGCTGAGGTAGCTTGCGAGGCGGAGGCATACTGGTGGGCATTATTTGGGAACCTACATGAACGAATCCAAAGGATCACGACACGAGCTGTATTTGTCAAGATTTTCACCACTTAGATGAATTTAAAGGAGAAACTACAGTGAAAACTCCAGTTGAACACAATTCATGACATTTTACATTACACTTACAACATTTTACATTTTACGTTACACTTAAAAAAAAATTCTCACCATTTGAAATATAGTAACAGGAGACAATGCAGGAAACGTAGATTTTAAGGTGCCGTATTTTCACGACTTTAGGGCGCACTTGAAATTCTAAATGGACGGAGCACCTAATAATACGGGGCACCTAATCTAATGCATCGAGTTCCAAAATCTGTGAATGTTGCAGTGTGACTTCGATGAGCGCTCTGCTTGACAATCTGACGTTATGCAGACACACTGTTTATATGGAAGACATGCGGAGGTTCAAGAGGAAGGTGGGCGTGAAAGAGGACACTAAAGTGGTAGGTGGATGTAATTTTGGTACGTGCATTGGGCAAAACAACTTTGGACCCCGGAAAATGTCACCTATGATGAGACACGCCGACAAAGCACAGTTCAAACTTCGAGCGATCAGTTAAGCGTAGGAACAATTGAGCAGCCGCGAGACAAGTTCAGATAAACAAATCCATTGTTCGCTAGTGGCGGAAGCAGGAGAACGAGCTTCGCCAAGTCAAGAAGACGAAGCCGAGTTCATGCGGCAACAAGGTGAGGTTGCCCAAGTTGGAAATCCAACTTGAGCAATGGATTCACAGTCAAAGAATAGCCAGGAAAAGCATCTCCACAGTCACCCCCCCCCCATCATCCTTCTGATAAAGTAAACCCTGCTTGTTTGACTTGTGAGTCATTATATATATTTTGGCGGAACTCTAAATTGTTTGACTTTTGGCCATTCTATTTTAAAAAGCCATTATAAGGTCTTCAAATGAATATCAAACACATTTGTAGGCTCAACTAGCATGTGCCAGAACAATTGATGGTGTCATAGACATTTTAGCGATTGAGAAGTTTTTCTTGTCCTTTGTTTTTAAAAAAAGCTCATTAAATAGGGGAATTGAGGAACAGGGTATTGACATACAGAGAGGAAGAGAGAACCGGAGTTCCTCCTAAATATTAAATAAGAAAGTTGATAAAATACAAAATTGGATCATGTTCGTGAGATAAAACACATGACATCATACCAAAGAATAAAAGATCCCCCAAATACTGTTTTTGTAACAAGAATAGAATAAAGGTTTATTTTCTTGGAAAAAGGTCATGTATGTGTGGTGTTTGGAGAAAGGGATTTACCAGTTCCAGCACGCGGAGAGTGAGGGTCAGGAATTGGCGAGTGCAGTGATGGGTTCCCAGGGGACATGCCATGGATCCTTGCCCCAGGAGAAGGACCTGAGACCTGGGGAGAGCCTGGCCACTGACCCCTGTGACTTGGAGACACCATAGCGTAGGGAGAGCTGGGGTCCAAAGCACCTGGTGTGAGGGAGAGTGATCTTGATAAGCAAAAAAATAAAATAACCCCAAATAAATACAGAACTCTCTGTGCCTGCTCCTTTGAAGCCATGTTTTTATTTTCCCGTACGCCAACTAAACAACAGCTCGGCAAGGGAAGTTGGTGTTCAGGCAACTTAGAGGCCCCCAGAACCGTGCCTGTCTTACCGTGGGGGCTGGCAAAGCTTGTCTGACCCATGGCTATGCCCAGAGAAGATGGAGACGGGGTGGGGCCGAAAGGAGAAGGGGCCCTCAATGCTCCGCTAGGGGAGCCAGAGGAATGGATGTTCCCTGCACATACATACACCACATCTCATCAGACTGAGCAAGTCTCTGTCGCTCTCTCTCTCTGACGCACACACACACACACACACACGCACACACGCACACACGCACACACGCACACACTCTTTCACCCTCAAGTGCACGTGCTAAAGCTGGGCAGCATGGTTGACGGGCTGAGATGGCGCAACATGTGAGGGGGCAGGACTTGAAGTGTGCGCATCTTCAAAAAATAAACAAACACATGCCAACAAAAATGGCTTCTCCTTCTCCAAAGAATGGGCATTGCTTTCTCAAGGCGGTCAAGCATGGTTGTGACGCTACATGGCAGGCCAAAGAAGCTCGCATGAATCAAACAGTATCCATGGGCATTCTTTTCACCATATATACCTGGCGACTGCGTGGGCATCATGGATGGCGAAGGAGTGACATTAGCGTGGTAGTTTGGAGGCGGCGAGGTGAGTGGCGGGTATACACCGCCGCCAGCAGCCCTCATAGTTTGCGGCTGAGCCTGCAGCTGGCTCATGAGTGTATCCATCATGTCCACGCCCACTGGCGACGGCGGATTGTCATCTTCATTGACTGAACGCCTGCGGGCATCCTGGTTGCTGTCTACAAACATGCTCAAGAACGTCTGAAAAGAGAATAATTAGGAACATAGTGTCTGAGCTCTTTAATAGGTGTCACAGTAGTTGTGATATTTTTCCTTAGAGATTTTTTTTTTAATGTATTTTTTTTTTTTTTTTAACCTGTCGGTTCTGGCTAAGGTAATGCGGAATGAAGAATCTGTATCCCTTTTGGTGGTCAAAGAGGTTTTCTGGGCAATGGTGAATTTTTGTAGATTGCCAATGCGGTGAGTTGGTTTTTTTTTAAATGATAAACATATGCCTTAAAAGGCTCAAAATAACTTTTTTTTTCTCTGAGGAGCAATTTTGGAAATTAATGACTTCATTTAATGAGCAATTGACTAATTTTGAGGCGCATTTTTTTGCAGGTTATTCTCAAGGACCTGAAGGAAGAGTTTTAATAAATATACAACATGAAGGGCTGCAACCATCAAGTATTTCAGTATTCAAGTATCTTACTGAAAATTCAATCAAATAATCATGTGTTCGGAGATCAGATGAACTACATTTTTACTGACAGGGGAATGTAAAAAAAACCCTAAAAAACTTTACAATAACATTTTCTGTAAGACCCCAGTTTTCTAAACAGAGTATTCTGATAAACAGTGTGTTTGTGAAAGATTAATTAAGCAACAAAATCCACCTGCTTGGATACATCTCAGGGGCTGCCATTGCTATCCACTGAAAATGAAAGTCACAAACGAACCCAGAAAAGACGTGTGCCGTGAATGGTCTTTACATGAGCCTTTGGCCACAAAATGCGAATTTTAACTCGCAAACTGCAATGTGAATCCGCTTACTTCAAGACATGCGTTATTTCTGGAAATGTGACTTTTCTCACAGAACTCTATCCATGAGTATTGGTTTCTTTTGCTGTCCAGTATTTTTTGCTTATGACACGCTTCCATTGTTGCCTTTGTCGCTACATACATCAATTCGAATTTTTAGACATAATAGACACTTTATTCATCTGTGAGGGAAATTAAATTATAGACCACACATTTTTATTTTTTAAATATGATGTAACAATACAGAAAATGTTTGTTATCATCATATATTATGTCTATTTGTGTCTTCAGTGTTCTGTAGTATTTTATAAGAGTCTCTAAGGTTTAATTTTTGATTTGCAAGTGGGGCCGGATCAAAACTTCTGGCGTCTATGGCCCAAAGGCAAAATTGATTTTATCTATCATTTTCAAGAGACACTGCCATCTAAAAATTAAAAAAAATAAATGTACAAATGAATCTAAGTAACTCCACTAGAAAATACCTTGAGTCCAGGAGCCGGGTAAAAGCCCTCCACAATCTTGGTGTTGTCAAAGAGACTGTACGCTCCGTCCCTGATGGCCACTACGCCGCGGCTCCGGCAGTAGATGTCAATGCAGTACATGTTGCGAAAGGCCAGGCGGATGTGTGTAGGCGACTGGGGCAGGATAGAGAAGCACTGGTAGGCAGTGTTGGTGCGCTGGGTCAGCCCCAGCATGGGCACGGTCGGTAATTTGTTGATGGCATTCAAAGGGGCCTGCGTGTCGTAAAGGACCTGCAAGAACAGAACAAGTACATTTACATCCTCGGAAGGAAATAAATTGTCCGAAATGATCACTTTATACTAGGGATGCTCCGATCGATCAGTGGCTGGAAATTATCGGTCGATATTCGCATAAAAGTGCAAGATCATTTCTCTTACAGCCAATCAATCACAATATATATACGTATATAATTCTTCTGGTAAAGGAATGTTAAACTCTCCTTTATGGTTTCTCTATTATTACTTGTGACTAATTTAATATAATCTGTAACAGTCTCTACATTATATTATCTTTAACCAGCAAGGTATCGCTAATGGAGTCGAGCAATTGACATGGATGTCACGTACAGCCCTAGAAAGGTTTGAAGACATGCCAGCTAGAGTCAGTACATGGCCGCATGCATGAAGTTGTGTTTACCTGCAACAGTTGAATGACATTGGGGTTCTTGTTGAACATTTCCTGCAGCTGGTGAAGGATGATGTTGTGGCAGTTTGAGCAGCCTGAGTTGGGCCCCACAGTGCCAAGGGCCAGGTGAAAGCGTTGACTGTTGGAATTCCACTGGATGGTGACAGAGCTGCCTTTTGTGGTACCGTAGCACAGAACCAATTTGCGAAAATTGTACAGCCGAACTTCAGAAAACAGGCCCAAGTACGACGGCAAATCTGGGAAATCACAATGAGATGGTACAGTCCACTTAATTGCATCGGTTTATGAACTATACAGTGCTCAAATACAGGGTTTTAATCTCCACATATCTGCAACAGGTTGTGGTGGCACTTAGGGATTTCATTGTATTCAAAATGGTGATCCGCTGGCAAAAGGTCGCTGGTACCTGGCAGTGCCCGAGAGAAGTGAAGCACACATTGGTATAGCTGACTGATGGCGCTCCAGTCATTGAGAAACATTTCAACCACTTTGCGCCCACCCACAGGCTCTGACAGGGGGTTCTCATAGGTGAGGTAAACGTGCCGCGTGGAGGCTGCCAAAGACAAGATTTGAGTTCATCGTCCAGTGTGCAAATGACATCATGCAGAGGGAAAAAAAAAAAAAAAAAAGAGTCTGTGATGGGTACATTGCTCCTTGCTGTTGGTGCTGTTAAGGGGGCAGTTGGCCAGCACCAGCTCGGCCACCCATGTCCGGTTGTTCCTGCCCTGCAAGCGGAAGGTGCAGTCCAGGAGGGAACGCTCCAAAGCTCTTCTGGTCTCCTCTCCGACACCTTTGCAAGGAGGGATCCTAGAAGAACATCACATTTATGCTTACGTGATAACCAAACAGTATGTACTGTTCCTATATATGTACAAAGGTATTCAGACACACCTGTTACTTCATCAATCTGTGGTTTTGTTAGACCGCTTAGGCCTGCCAAACAGCGAAAATTGCAGCCAAATGCAATGTAAGGGAATCATTGCCAAAAAAAAAAAAAAAATTACACTTGCCGACTATTCGCTGCGCACTACTACGTTCTAGACATGGATTGACATGCTGAAACTGTAATCCAGCATCCTGTTTTGAGGCTCCACATCCAATATATTGTGCTGTTTTCAATTATTTTACATTAAACCACAAAACCATGGTACGATTGTCAGGGAAAAAGCAGACTGCAGCAAAGAAGGGATTGTAGATATTGTGAGAGGCTGTTGGCAACGGTCGCTTTCCCCATTCAGAAACATTTTAAAACACTGCACAAAAAATAAGTTGGGGAATTTCTCAGTGAATAAAGAAATTACAAAAACCAAACAGGTGAATGTGCAAATAATGAACCGCAATTAGGCAGCGGATGACTGTGCATGCATGTGTGCTTGTTATGTGTGGTCGTATTACTTAAGCAGCCGGATGGCGTGACTGCTGCCGTCTCCTTCTACTTGAACACCCTGGTTGGGAATCTCCATGTTGGACAGCTGCAACATAACAGACAAGACGAGTGCCGCCAACAAAAATGAGTTTAACGGAGCGAGGCGCATGAATGGAACGAAGGAATAATTCGAGCTGTGACTCACTTCAGTTCTGAGGCCAACAAAAGGCATGTTGGTGTCACACATGGCCACTAGGTGCGCCAACTCCTTATTGAAGGCACTCATCTCCCCGGACCGCTTGGGCTTCTTTGGCTCTGTTTCTGCTTGCTCTCCAGTCATCTACAGAGACATTGACAGGAAGCCTATCATTATGACTATAATAAAGCTATACTAGCGAAATAAACAATTTATTTTCTAGCAATGCTTTGCTTTGGTAACTCCAGACCTGGTATGACCAGTTTACAATATAATTATTTACACTATAATTGTGTGCTTGTTTTTTATGTTTTTGTTCTTTGTACACAATGCATACATACATAAAATAAAACATTTCCTATTCTCCTTTAAACCAGGGTAGCCTCTTTTTTTAAGCTTTACGGTGGTTAAAAGTATTCTGCCACCAGACTTAGCCTCACATTACATTTTTTTCATGAATGTTCTTTTCTTTCTTTTTCCACTTGTACGACAATTAAGAATTGTAATGGGTTTACATGGACGCACCATTTCACCATTTGTGCTCCAAAGGCATGAGAATTTCCGGTATCAAACTATTTAAAATATCTGCTGAAATTCCATCAGT
The DNA here is from genome assembly GCA_901007745.1 of Hippocampus kuda. Taxonomy (NCBI): domain Eukaryota; kingdom Metazoa; phylum Chordata; class Actinopteri; order Syngnathiformes; family Syngnathidae; genus Hippocampus; species Hippocampus kuda. Next base: position 9,453 of record CAAKHF010019554.1, on the reverse strand, counting down.
TTACCATAAATGACGTATTACATTATTTGCTCCAGTTAACCAAGTGTGGGTGAATCGATTAAAGCATTTAATGAGCCATTTGCTGTACATGCAGGTCTTTGTCAACGCAGACTTATTTATACACCTTGAAATACGTCATGAGCTGACTTGCATTGAGTCCATTGTTATTTACAAAAATGGCTGTGCTTTTGATAAAGGTTTCATTGTTACACACATTGTTGTTCTTTGTTGGTGGTCGGAGGAGCAGGCTTCGCAACTATGCATTATATTGCACTTCTGTGTCAATTAAAAATTTTAACGGACATTACACCATTTTATTTCCTGAAGTATACATTTCGATCCTAAGTATTATGCACACAAAATTTCCATTACTTTTCAGAAACTTTAGACAATGTTTATTTTGTCGATAATTTTTTAAGTATGTGGAAATTAATTTTCCATTTCCATAACCGTTCAAGGTTTTTCATGACCATACGAACATTGGTTTAAACTTCGACAAGCATTGAGATTATATTACCATGTTACTTAAAATATAGCCTGTTAAGTTTAATAATGGGAAATACAGTATGATGCAAACAAAAGGAAGTTAAACGAGCGTTGTGGAACAGATTGTGTTTTACCTAATGGGTTCTGCTGTAGTTGCACAAAAACAAACAAAATGCCAAGGCTTACCTTTCTTTTAGAGACAGGCCGGTGCGCTCGTGTCGACGTGGTGTCTTGGACGATGTGTGCAAGGTTGGGCTTGAAATGCTGCAGGAGCTGCGCGCACATGGGCCCGTCGTCACCTTCCAGCTGAGTCACAAACAGGAAGGAGTACTTGTACTGGAGGGCTGTCGGATTGCTCGGCATATCAACCATTTCCACCACCTAAGCAACAAGTCAGAGAAAGGATGAACCATGCAGAAAATGGAGTGAGACGTCGAATGTTTATTCCTACTGTGCCAAGGAGGAGAGAGACTCACAATGTAGTACTGCGGAAGACGCGTAAGCTTGATGAAGAGCTTGTTCTTGCTCAAGTTTCCCACAGGGTGTGAAGCAGTGTTGGAGAGGTGAAGGACATCGGTACACACAGTGGGAAGGTGCTTCACCGACTGCCTGCAGCGCTGCTCACCCAGCCAAAATCTGTCAACAAGGGGAAAACAAAAAAGAAATGAAGACATTCTTTTTTACATCCCGAACAATCTTTACACGTTCTTGATCAAACTGAAAGTTGTCATGACAGCTATTCCGTCCGTTTTGACAAACTAGAATCAGACATCAGACTTGACAAATTAAGTGCCACTGATCTCTTTAAGGTGCAGATATTCACTGTCTCCTTTGTGACGGCAGACTTACCTGAGTTGCTGAAGCCATGACAGGATGCGCTTCATGTCGTCGTTGATAGTCTTCTCAATGTCGTCCAACATTGATTGATCTAATGGAAGAAAGCGCAGCCATTTTAGAACCACACATGAATGTGAAAGATCCTAATGGCTTCCACTCACCTAATCCATACAGCATGGGCTGCAACATGCCAGAATGCAAGTCAACAAAGATATGTAGACACTCTGAGCGACCGCACGGCTCCAGTATGGGAATGACGAGAGTGGGAAGAGCGGTTTCAATGAATGCTGAAGTTGAGAGCCAAAAACACACTTTCAGTAACTCTTCTCTGCTTTTCAAATGACAGTAATGGTATTCATTTAATAAATATTGCTGCAATGAAGGAGCAACAGTCGCGCATCTCTTTTGCTCCATTTAAATTTGTACGTGGCCGCTCCATAAAGGGACCTGCACTTTAAAAGAGGGTGTATGTGAGGTCTGCCTGGCTGTCCTAATAAAAAAAAATAGAGTTAAATACATACAAGAGTCGCTAGGATTGTTGCCTTTGAGAAGAGCCTTCAGCTCCAGCAACTTCTGGTGGGAACGGGCGTGAACGCTGTCGATCAAAAGCTTCTCCACGGACAAATGGTCAATCTAAAAGATGGTGGTGGGGCAAGTAGAAATTAATTTCGGACACACACACTGTCAACTTACAACTCGTGCAACTTACTTTCATTGCTCTCTCCATCAATTTGGAGTCACACGCAGGTAGAGGGGGCTCATGGAAAATCTGCAGCGGCTTCGATCCATCTGATTCATCAATCTTGATGGTGACTTTATGAACAGAGGCCGTACCGGTTTTCCTACCAAGCACCTGTTGGCTGCGGTCAACAAAAGAGCGCATAGGTAAGCTTTGGTGACTTTACTCTGACGCTGTTTTTGGTGTGCCACCAAGACAGACTGTGTTGAAATCAAGGCTGTTATTGTTAATGAAAACTAATGAAATAAAAAATAATTAAAGAACATTTTTTGATTGACTCCCCCTTTCATGTCCCTTGTAAAATGAATGGAAGGGTGAGTTAATCAAATCAAAGACTATTTGTAAGAAACGTATTGAGTATGGCTGGTGTTCATGGCGAATAAATGGTCCTCTTAATATGTGTCAAGTCTCTTTAAAAGCTTACTTCCAGACAGAGAGGGTAAGGTATTTTGCTGGCATGTATCGCTCCTCCTGCACCAGGTCCCCCCAACGCTCCCTGATAAGCATTAAAGTCTGCGAGTGGAGAACCTCCAGCTGCAGCGAGAGACAGAAGGAGTCTGGAGACAGTTAAAGAAGACGTGTGGGAAAGAACCAAATCCTCGTGATTTGTCACACACATTCCCCCATCAGTATTCCACACACACACACTCAGGCACATATCCTTCATCCCAGCACTGGTAAAAAAGAGCCGTTTGTCCGCCACACAGTCTGCTCTTTGATGTGATGAGATGCACCGGTTGTGCTGATGTAGGAAAGGCACAGCAAAGATGCACTGATTAGCATCGACGAGCACAGGTATGCAGTACTCTAAAAACAAATAAAAGGACTTCCATTTTTTTTTTTAATATTTCCCCATTATAACACATTTGTTCCATCAACGCAAGGTGCATGTGTCCAACGAGCAAGCTAGTTTGATTGTGCAAATTGATCCTAATCTTGAGGAGAATTAAGCAGAGACATATGACTAGCATTTCCACTGCAATGTAGCAAGATAGTTGCACATATATGTATGGAGTGACACACACACACACACGCACACACACACACACACACAAACACAAACAAAAGGATACGCAAGCAGTTGTACATGTCCTGCAGTGGTTTCTCATCCGCACACAGACGTGCTTGCACCAGCTCGTGGATATAGTTCACCTGTAGGCTGTGCACCAAGGCTCGGCCATCTGTTGTCAGAAGAAAATGATGGAAAAAAAACATAAGCAAAATACAGCACACTGCATCAAGCCTTACCCCCAGTTTCCTTGTCCTCCACCAGAATATCCAGCTTCAGTAGCCTCCAGGGAATATCCGGGTCATCGCCCATCACTGTCAACGTGGCCTCAAACTCTCCCTCCACTCGAAACTTCACACGGCCATTAGCTGCATGTGCAAACATGCATGTAAATGAATAATCAAAGGAGACAAAAACACTGACATAATTGAGGATGCTTACCGACTGTCAGGTTAGCTAATTGCGGGGGCAAGTCTGTGGTGACGAGGCGGTGTCGCAGGATCTGATTCAGTTGGTTCAGGGTGGTCACTTTCTCAACTTTAGTGATGGGATCAGGCGGAATGATTTTATCCTATACAAAAAAAGAGCAGAGAAAATTTTCTAATACAAGAAGTGCTAAATATAAACTGACATGTATATTTGTGTTTGAAAATGCCCTTGGAAAATGTTTCTCGACAAGAAAATATTTTGCTTTACCACCATGTGAATTTAATAAATATAAAATATTGATTATATGACCAAAAGGAAACCAACTGGTCATTCATTGTTAGGTGAAAGATTTTTTTTTTTGTACTCATAATTCTATTTTATATTATACATTGGATGTTATTTTATCGAAATAGTTGATTATTCGACAGAATTTCCAGGAGGCTATTCGAATACTAAAACATTTGACAGTTGCAACCCAACAATTCTCCCGTTATATTGTCATATTTTTTGTTGTTTTGTAAAAGCTTTGCTTCATGTCCCTGGGATTAACCTGCAATAAATGACTCCTACAAATTACAAAATTGCTCCTCAAATGAAGTTATTGATTCGCAAAACTGCTCTTCAAAGAAAGAAAGTTATTTTGAGCCCTGTTGAATGCAAAGTTGCAGACTTACACGTATGCAGGTGGGCAAGCGTGGGTAGGAACCCGTTGTGAGGACATCGATGGCAAAGGGGATAGCGAAGCTGGGCAGGCGCGCATGCACCAGGGCATCTCGAGCGAGTGATGCTAGCCGGTCCGCGGTGTCCACAAACAAGATGGTCTGCTGATCCAAGAAGCTGGAGATCATCTGTCACAGTGGGTATCACCAGTCAAAGTGTGAAAATAATACAATTCAATGGATGCATTTTAGAAATTCTTTATATAAACTTACGGCACATTTCTCCACCTTCCCTGCATTGCTTGCCCACTTTACCAGGGCCAAGAGGCGCACAAACAGCTGCCGGGTACGACTCGCAAACTGGACAATCTCGATTTTCCTTTAATTGAAGTGTTAATTAAAAACTGATATTAATTTCAATGAACCTGATAGCCTGAATATTTTTTTTTTAAATAAAAACACTCAACATACCTCTCCATGTCAGTTTTCCTTGGAAGCCTATGAAAAACAGAATATGACAACTCTATTACATCCAGTGTAATTTGTCTTTGAGAGAAACTATCTTATGAAGAAGTGACAGTGATCTTCAGACACAAATTAGGTACACTTGCATAATCTAAAGTGATCCAATACAAGAGCTTTGTCCAAAATGCCTCAGATGTGCATTCACCCACTATTGGCACCGGATATGTGTAAACGGTGGCGCTTTACAGGCAGCAAGCCAATGTTATGGACCAAGTTCATTTTGAAATAATGTCTCATTTTTTTTAATACTGGGATATACATTTTTAAAAAATTTAAATAAGATTTATTCAAAAATCCTTTACACAAAAGTAGTTTACATTGCAAAAAAGAGTACAGATATTACGATGACAATGCAAAATTTGAATAAAAACAAAGTGAGGATATTTTCTTCCCTTTTTAACAGGAAGTATTTACCTTTTCAAATGTAATTAATCCAATCAGAAATGCTCCAATTACAATTTCTTTACCTTTTCACTCACCATTATTGTTAACTTCTATTAACACCATAATAAAAAATATCAAGCCAGATCACTCGGCCCTCAGTTTCTGTTTGAAGCAGTTCAGTCTCAAGCAAAAATATGGAAAAAATGTGTAATTGTCGTATTTTTCATGCACTTTATATTTGCAGTGTATCTTATTTTGAAGGATCGTCTAAGCGTTACCATAGCGACCAGAGAATGTTGCAGCCAGAAAGGCCGTTCCTTGTGTCATGATTCGTGTTTATTATTGTGTTTAGAAAATACTGCTGTTTTTATGCAGGTCATATCATCGTATTTTCTTGTATGCCGGTATTTGAAAATGTTGTCTGCATTGGGGCACAAAAGGTTGTGGACCGCTGCCCGAGATAGTACTGTGCCTTCTTGATATTGAGAAATGGCCAATATCTTTTTGTAGAAAACAGCCCACACGGAGCCACCAAGATGACAGCCAATGTTTAGGGTCTATTCGTGTTAACATAAATATCATATCATATTTTAATAAATAAATGTCATGGGTATTTTTAATGGAGTTCAGCTTCAAACAATCACGTCATCACCCCGGTGGTCTTGCTCGTTATTATGGCACACACAGTAAGCCCGCTAACCTGTTTTGCTGGTTTGGTGATCTTCCACAACTACAGTACTAGCTGGCCTTATAAAGACTAATTTGAAATTTGATTGGTTAAAGCAGAAATCCCATTGCTAATGTGATTGGAAATGAAGGCTTTTTGACATACAGTACTTCTAAAAAAAAGAAAGCCTTTACACAGCATGAGTTGTGAGTAACAGGTATACCTAATGAAATGACCAGTGCGTGTCCACCTCTTGTTGTGATAACAAATAGGCAGTGATGTTTGCAGGTTACGTCCCTTTATTAGGTTAATTACTTTGGAATAATTTATCTGAAACACCTATTACAATTAAATCAGCAGTGTGTGGCGAGGACTAGCATCCAGTTTATCCTAGCTTAGCTTTTCAGGCCTTCGTCGCTGCATCGACTTACAGCTCCGCCAGCAGGGTGATCTCATGGTAGGTTCTCTGCAGAAGGAAGTCGATAAGCAGACTCAGTCGTATCCCATGGGTGGCCATGGCTCCGGGTGCTGGTGGCTGGGGGCCCGAGACGACCGGGCCTCCGAGCGGCACCAGCTGCCCGTCAGCGCCGATCTGCACCGGAGCCATTTTACAATGACGACAGCGACGAGCAAGCTAGCGACGAGGTTCTGCCGGCGCTAAAACACAAGACTGTCGGCTTGTGATGGCCAAAATCCTGGAGGAAAGTCTTAAGCCGCTAACTAACTACATTTCTCCCGCCGGATGAGTGGAGTTACTTGTGCGGAAGGGTCTATATTAAACACCTATAAGTTTAAACGTGGTCGAGGAATATAGTCAATGCCGCTCGGCCGCCATCTTTGCTAATGGTGCTCATTAGTAGTAGACTGGTGAAGGAGAAAACCGAAACAAGAGCCTCGGGGAGTAGGAGTCATTCAAGACAGTGTATCCATGCTAGTTTGCGGTCAATTAAATACTCTAATGGTAAATTCATGTTGATTACGTTATTCCAGAATTTGAGGACTATTTAAGTACTAACGTTTTTGAAACTTATTCCTTATTTTATAATTTTGTATCATGTTGCCAACACAAAAAATTGTAATAAATCATTATATGACTTGATTCGTCCACCTCCAACATCAACACTTTCTATGTAATATTTTATTCGTCATATATTTTGCTGAATTTGGTACATCCCTGTTAAGAGACTGCCAACCAATAGCAGGCTACGGAAACAAATGCAAACAACCATTACGCTCACAATTGACACTTAAGGGCAATTTAGATTCTTCTTTAAGTAACCTAAAACACTTGTTTTTGGACTGTTGGAGGAAACATGAGTACCTAGAGAAAAGTCTAAACACAAGGAGAACATGTAAACTCCATACAGGAAGTCCTGCGCTCGGATTCAAACCCTCGACCTCTGCACTGTGTGGTAGAGGTGCGACTGCCCATCGTGCTGCCCCAGCCTAAACTAACCAAACCTAATTCATTCTATCACGATTTCTGAAGGTCAGAGCCCAAAATGGGTTGAAGCAATCTTCATTCTGTAAGTAAAGTACATTTTATTTATACAGTACAGTGGAGTAGCATAGTAAAAATCCATGTATTGACGTCCATTAGAAATGCATTGGGGAAAAAAATATAGCTTTTTTTAAAGCATACAATTCCTGAAAATATATTATTCTGTAAATATTAATAATACTGTATGTCACTATGCACTGGAGAGCACTTTTCACAAAGAAAACTCACAAAGCGCTTCAGTTATTCAGTGTTTATTCTATCAGTTATACAATAAAGGAAGATATATATAAAATACAGAATCACCAAATATTATATAGATTTAAAATTTACTTATTTAACCTTTATTGAGGTAATCCAACTGAGAACAGATTCATTTTTACAATGTCGACCTCGCTGCAGACAGCATTGTAAAACAAAGCAAAAGCAAGCACGATAAAATATTTACAATGAACTGTAAAATGTGATGTACACAAATTGTACGCAAAACATAAAACACACATACACGAGATAATAATAATAAAATTATATTAATAATACAATTATAAACACCCAGTAAAATTAATCTCCAATCAAAATACACCATGGCTCCCTTTAGCCTACCTTAGTTGCTGGAAAGGTCTCATTTTACGAGTTTGAAACTGACACGCTCGCAGCATGCATGTCACTCACTAAATGAGTCTAAAATAAACAAGCAATTGTAGTCTTCCCAGAGCAGGTACTTCGTAAATTGGCGAGCAATACACATACAGAAATATAGTTCAAAAGTTCACGTCTCATCTAGTCGTCTCTCTTGCTTCAGTGTCCTTTTTAGCGCCGACCCTTCCAACCTCTCCAACCCTGGAGACTCACTTGGCTTCCTATCGTCCAGCTCCTCAGCAGCCTTACCATCGCTGGCAGTCCAGTAGCACCAACATCCTCCACCCAACAAAAACAAAAAACTGGGGCTGACTGCAAAAAAATGTTACTGGTACTGGTTACTGGTAACAAATTGCTTGTGTTTCACATTGTTATTAAAGGTGGACAATTTGCAAATTTACTTTTTTTACAAGAAACATGAAGTCGATGCACATGATTTGCTTTAAATGCCTCCAGACCTTACATTTGACACCTGTTTTATAAAAGAATACAATGTGCCTTTGCAATGGGCCAGCTTTTATTTTAATTACCGGCACTTGCTTAGAATAATTGGGCAAGAAGATCAAAAGCGACATCACATATAGAAAATCAACGATGTCATGTAACGCAGACAGAAGATAGCACTTAACCAAAATGGGTGAGCCAAAATATTGTCTTTGCAGTGTACCATATCATCATCTCTTATCAGAATCAAATTTATTGGCCAAGTATATAAAAAAACACAAGGAAATTCCTTTCCTGTGCAGAATAATAATACAGTCTCAATCACCACCATCAAATGTCAATTTTGTTGCTGTCTCATGACAACCAAATACGTACAATTACGAATCGCCATATAGTCTCCCAATATATTCTACCAATAATAACCTTTTATTTCCCCTGTGTTTCCGTCAATACAGATTAAAGGTTTTATACATTTTCCATCCACCCATCCATTTTCCGAACCGCTTAATCCTCACTAGGGTCGCGGGGGGTGCTGGGGCCTATCCCAGCCGACTTCGGGCACTAGGCGGGGAACACCCTGAACCGGTTGCCAGCCAATCGCAGGGCATTATACATTTTCCTTTCTTCAATTACATACATACATACATAATGTGATGTATTGTTTTCTTCCAATGTTGCAATTACCATAATCTGTGACCCAACCTTGATTTCTCTGGTACTACTCACATCTGCATAGTATCTCCGGATGGTTTTGATATATTCCATCCAAGGGTCGCAGGGCATGCTGGAGCCTATCCCAGCTGTCATCAGGCAGTAGGGGGGCACGCCATGAACTGGTTGCCAGCCAATCGCAGGGCACACATAGACGAACATCCATCCAGCTGACAATCACACCTAGGGACAATTTAGAGTGTTCATTGAACTCCACGCATGTTTTTGGAATGTGGGAGGAAAACGATGTCCCCAGAGAAAACCTATACAGGCATGGGGAGAGTACCCAGAGAAAACCCACGCAGGCACAGTAAGAACATGCAAACTCCACAGTGGAAGGCCGAAGCCGGAATCGAACCCTGCACCTCTGCACTGTGAGACTGACATGCTAAATAGTCGCTCACCGGGCCGGTGGTTTTGACATAT
>CAAKHF010019553.1:0-19438 GCA_901007745.1 Hippocampus kuda | reverse complement strand
TCCTTTGCCACCTTACTCAGCTCATCGGACATGAAATTGAAGGATGAATATATTTCCTTCAAATCATTCTCATTTAGAGCATGATTAGATTTCGTCGGCATTTCCTTCTCTGCTTTCGTTTGTCCATCCATTGAAGTTTGGCTTCTGATTTACTACTTCCTGTCCACCTGACTTCCCGCTTCCACCAGAAGATACGTCATTCAAATATTTCACCGAAATTCTAATTGCATGGAACATGTGGATTGTCAGTGTGAAGCAACCTGGTAATCAACACAATGATCTCCACCAGAGACGGACGGACAAATCGCATTTGCGCAGACCGCAAATAACGTCCAATATGTTCTTGGCCTGATGTCCACAAATGGATCCTGCGCTCAAAGCCTGTGGAGTATGCGGCCTAATTGGCATCTGCCAGAAAACACTGGAATTGATATTCACTGATGTAACCATGTTCTTTTCCCTGATAAGATCAGGTTAACGCTGAGCATGTGCCAGACACAAGAAGGAATGGAGGCGCCGAGGTAAATGTTCTGTGACTGCAACATAATAATAAATGTGGTTTTTATTTATTTATTTTTTAATCATTAAATAACATTTTGAAATGCTATATATGAGGCGGCATGTTGTTCAACTGGTTAGCACTTAGGCCTCATAGTACACATGTCATGGGTTCCCGTCCTGGCTTTCCTGTGTGGAGTTTGTATGTTCCCCTCGTGCCTGTGTGGGTTTTCTCTGGGTCTTCAGATTTACTCCCACATTCTAAAAGCATGCACGGTAGGTTAATGGAACACTCTAAATTGTCTCTCGGCGTATATCCATCCATCGATCAATTGATAGTATTTTTTTTTTATTATATATCATATGTATTATATTTTTTAACATTTATTTTAATTATCTTATGTTAGTCATCATTAGAAGGTCTTTTCAGGAAAAGATTGAGTAATGTAGCCCCCAAGAAGGACCATCTGCCCTGAAAATTACTTATACAATACCTGACTTGGCCCTTAAACCCATTGGGTCCCTGGCACCTGGCAAAGAATGTGCTGGCAGTGTGCCAGATGTAGAGGGATACAACTTGGATTTGGAGAGTTTTGCTCAGCATGGAAGTTATTTTAAAGTGACACTCCTGAAATCCTGCTTTCTGAATCTACTGTAATGCTTTATCGATAAATGTTTAAGCAATGGTATTAAAGCTTCTTTAATAAACATTTGTCAATAAATAAATAAATGTTAGTCGAATCAGTGCCGTTGTCATTATTTGAGGAGAAAAAAATGTAAAACTATGTTATTAAAGTCTGTACAACATGTACAACTTATTATTTATTTGATTTGAATGCTGATTTTTAATGTATGGATTTATTCTGATTTTGGAATCTTCAAATATAATTAAAGAAGATGTAAGCAAGTGTTATCCGGGAACAGATTTATCTATCCGTTGTAAACACAGGCAACCTATTTTTTGTTAACAATTGATGAGCTTGTTTTACAAAATCACTATGCTTGTGTTTTTTGCTCGACTTTACATTTGCTAGATTGATGAAATGAAATAAAATAACATATTTGAATTTTCGAACAGTCCCGTAGGCTGAATCTGTTTTCAGAAAGTCATCACACACCTTCACACTGAACCACTTGAGCATGTGGCGAGTTTAAGTGTCTACCACCCCTCACACCTCGTTCACATACTTCACTGGGACTGTTTTATGTATGTATGTATGTATGTATGTATGTATGTATGTATGTATGTATGTATGTATGTATGTATGTATGTATGTATGTATGTATGTATGTATGTATGTATGTATTTATTTATTTATTTATTTATTTATTTATTTTTGTACATGCCACACAATAAGTCATTTTGCTATGAAAATTCTTTATTTCTCCATGAAGGACACTTGAAAAGGCATGAGCAGAGAAAAATAAATTGAAAAAAAAATATTAAAAACAAACTCTTACAGAAAAGACCAAATCTTGATATATAAAAATCTCTGACATAATTTTTCAATGCCAGAAATTTAAAAAAAAAAAACTTGATTGCTAGCCAATTTATAGCATTTGGACTGATATTTCATGGCTCAAAGAATGTTGTGTTTTATGGTTATATTAACACAGAAACTACCAAATGAAAGATTTGAGTTTTCTTTGATCACACACACACAAACATGCACGCACGCACGCACACACACACACAAACACATCTATCTTCTTTCATTTTTTAGTAATCACCAGGAGAACATGGGTTGGTTTCACCTAAATCACTTATTTTGGCCCAAAAAACATGTTCGATATATTTTAGGCACAACAGTGCCTTGGATGCTAATTATTTTTGAATGTCTCTTCAAACATCTGAACGGTCTTTTTCTTGCATAAAATAACAACAACAATGAAAATATGTTTTTGATGGCAATATAATCTATTTTACTATGGATCAACAGTGTAACAATTTTACGTTTGTCAAACTTTACAAATTATTTCTGCGATATTTAGTAGTGATAATAGTATTTAGTTGTGTGTGTACATTAATGACCTCATTGCTTCTACTTCTAAATTTAAACAATTTTTTTTTCTTGTTTGTGACACTCTTTGGAGAAGAGTTAACGTGACAAACACTTCAATCACAAGGTGCTTGTAACGGTCACATTTCCAAGGGTGCGTGTTTTAGGCACTTAAACATCCATCCATCCATAATCTGAACCGCCTTGTCCTCATGAGGTTCCCAGGCGTGCTGGTGCCTCTCCCAGCTCACTTTGGGCATAAGGCGGGGTACACCCTGAACTGGTTGCCAGCCAATTTCAGGGCACACGTAGTGTCGACAAACAACCATTCGCACTCACAATCACACCTCCAGCCAATTTAGAGTGATCAATTAACCCACCGTGCATGTTTTTGTAATGCGGGAGGAAACCAGAGTACCCGGAGAAAACCCACCCGGGAAGGCCCGGAACTGAATCCATGACCTCTGCACCGGTTAGCATGAGGTGGGCATGCTAACCAGTTGACCACCGTGCTGCGGTGCTTAAACGTTGTTCGAATACAACCTGTGAGCTCATCTCAAAGAGATCTCATGCTGTCATTATTTTAAAAACTTTTGCAGCATAATAAACAAACTAGAGCTGCCCAAGACTTTTCTCTGCCTGTTCCCAAAAAACAAAAAAAAAAAAAAAAACCCAAAAACATAAAATTAAATTAAAAAACTAGCTGACATCAGTTGGCGTCGCTGGCATTCCTCGCTAGGGTTCCAGTTTGAAGTCGTTTCAAGTCAACGGCGCTCAAAAAGTTAAGGTTTCATACAATGTGAAACGTATGATCTTCTCTCTCTCTTGTCTCTAAAATGTGCAAACAGTACTCATGGGCTAAAGCATCCATATATTTGCGCACTTTTGATGAGTCAGATACTGTGTGCAGTAAGTTGCATACGACTCTTTCAGATTCCGTTTTTTGCATACACTGAGTTTATCAGTGAGACTCCTAAACAATTTGTCCCAAATGTAAGATTGGTGAGTGATACATTGATAAAACGATGTTGGACTGTCAAAAAGGTTGAACTGGATTATTGTTAATACATCTCTACCCACATTTGGATTAAGGATCTTTTATTTTCTCAAAGAAAATTCTAATCTCCAAGGGTTTTCTGTAGATTTTGTCAACTCCTAAAACACACGTTTTATTCTACACTTAAGATGAAATCTATGCGACATTGAATTTGTTTTTCTGAGCTGTAGTAGCAAATGAAGAAGATCTAAATCTGATCCAAAGTGATAACGTGTCAACAGCTCACTTTTACTTCCTGATAGACTCTGATAACTTCCAGGCTGTGAGACGTGGGGCTCGGACGATCAAAGCTTCACCTGAGGGATGCATGGTAATTTCACTTGGTAATGACAAGGTTGAAGTAAATGTGTTCTGACATTCGCACATGTGGCAAGTTCTGATTCTCCAGATGCCTTCACCTGAACTATTTCAAGGAGCACTGAAATAACAGATGGGGCCTACCCAAAAAGCAGGAAGTGTTTTCTCTTTCTGAATATATCACCACACTTACACAGATATTTTCAAAACTGCATGATTTGTTTTTCTATTTACAATAATCCCCCCACCCCCACTATTGGACATAAAACCCTCCTGCAAGTAATGGACTCCCCTAAAAATGTTGGGGATTGTTTCTCTTGAGATGTACCACTTCAACATAGTTCTTTGACAATAAGACAGGGGTTTGGGGCACCATTTCAAACCATCGTAGGGCATTTATCTATCCATCCATCCATTTTCTGATCCACTTTATCCTCACAAGGGTCGCGGGGTGTGCTGGAGCCTATCACAACCGTCTTCCGGCAGTAGGTGGGGTACACCCTGAACTGGTTGCGAGCCAATTGCAAGGTACACAAAGGTGAACAACCATCCGGCTCACACTCACACCTAGGGACAATTTAGAGTGTTCAATCAGCCTGCCATGCAAGTTTTTGGAATGTGGGAGGAAGCCCGAGTACCCAGAGAAACCGCACTCAGGCACGGAGAGTGTCATGATTCTGTTTGGGACCAACAGGTGGCACTGTATGGCTCTCCCTGCAGCTGCACACCTGTTGGGCATTCTGTAATTAGTGCTTTAAAAGGACTCCCAGCCCGACCACTCATTGTCGGGTCATTGTTGCTGTTTGTTGGCTGCTGTGATATTTGTTTCAGTCATGTTTAGGTCATTGTTATGTTTTATCTTCATTCATGATTTTTTTGTTTGATACGTTGGACTTTGTTTTGGATTCAGTTTTCTCTATGTTTTAAAACAATTTGTCAAGTACACCCTGCTCCTCTCTCTTGCCTGCTTTTTGGGGTCCACCACCACCTCTCAACGTGACAGAATGACCCAACCTGAATGGACCCCGCAGGTATAAAGGCCTGGTTCCTATTTCCACCATGTGCCTGGCGGAGCATGTCTGCGGCCGACACCCTTTTCCCCTTCAGGCAGCGCTGGTGTTGCGGCTGTCCCATGTTTTCGTCTCGTCAAGCCGCGTCTACGGTGGGCCGAGCCCCGTCCGCGTCCACGTTGAGCCGAGGCTCGTCAGGTGTCTGTTCGAGATGAGTCACATTCACGTCCACGACGAGCCGTGCCACATCCACGGCCACATCAGGCCAAGCCCGTGTTCACGTCCGGCTGTCCCATGTCCCCCGTTACGCCGAGCTCCGTCCACGTCAGGCCAAGCCCAGCCAAACGGTTGCCATCACTTTTTGTTCCTGTTCCCTGGCGAGGCAAGGGTTGCCGTCGCTTCTTGTTCCTGTTCCCCGGCGAGGCAAGGGTTTCTGTCACTTTTAGTTCCCGTTCTCCGGCGAGGCAAGCCTTTGGACAACTTTGGGACATCTGGGATCCGTCCCTTGAGGGAGGGGTACTGTCATGATTCTGTTTGGGACCAACAGGTGGCATTGTAGGGCTCTCCCTGCAGCTGCACACCTGTTGGTCATTCTGTAATTAGTGCTTTAAAAGGACTCCCAGCCCGACCACTCATTGTCGGGTCATTGTTGCTGTTTGTTGGCTGCTGTCATGTTTGTTTCAGTCATGTTTAGGACATTGTTATGTTTTATCTTCAGTCATGATTTTTTTTTGTTTGATACTTTGGACTTTGTTTTGGATTCAGTGTGAGGTTGCCGCGCTAACCAGTCGACCACCGGACAGACGTAGAGCATTTTAGAGGGCACAAAAACAGAGGATGGGCAAGTTTTTCAGCAAATAACTGAGGATAAGTTCCACAAATAGCCTGTGAATCAGTGAATTTTAGAGTGGCGAATGGCAAATAAGTAGGGTTTCACTGCGCAGTATATCGATTAATGTTCCCTCCCAGGGTCAGTATAAAGCAGTGCTGATTGAACATGCTGAACATGTCAGAATGGAGGCATCAAATTAAGCGACTGATTCTGCTGGCGTTGCTTTTTTTGAGCAGTCTGATTGGACAAAATGTGCTTGAGAACCATCAAATGCACATTCATGCGAACAAAACCTGCACAGATGCTATGCAGTTTCCCACATCATCTTTGAACTTTAAAATATTGTAAATTCACCTCTGCTTTTTTTGTTTGCTGTTAAATGTTTAAGATGAGATTTTCATGCCTGACCTCCAGGTGGTCTCTTCTTCCAACAAACAATCTATACACCCAGCGGATGAAGAAGCTTGTAGAGAAAGAGTGAGCGTGAGAAGAAATAGATGTTGCCAGCACTTCAATCATTCCATGTCAGCCATTTATTCTGATCAGTACCCAAGAATTCCAGCAATTTTCGGGCATTTCGATTGATTTTTCAAGACCCACAGAATATTCTGTTCAATGTCAGGGGTGTCCAAAGTCGGTCCTCAAGGGCCGCTGTCCTGCCTGTTTTCCAGCTCTCCCAGGAGCAACACACCTGATTCAAATCATCAGGATCATTCTAATGCTGCTTCAGAGCTGGCTGATGAGCTGATCATCTAAATCAGGTGTGTTGCAGGCGGGAGAGCTGGAAAACAGGCAGGACAGTGGCCCTCCAGGCCCGGAGCTGGACATGTCTGGAAGGTATCAGAATTAATCAACAGCTAATCAATTCTTAAAATTATTAGTAACATAAAACTTGTACTGAAATAAAATTAAACTAAAATGAGAATGTGAAATAAAAGCTGTACCAAAACAAATGTTTGAAAACAAAGAGTTCTAAAAGATGAAATCCAATTTAAATGTACAAATTTACTGAACTTATTTTAAAAAGCCACTGTAACATTATTTAGCTTGATCATTTAATTTCTCTCACCAAGCAGAAGGGGAACCCGCAAACCACCAGTGGTACCAAAAGCACTTTGAGAATCACTGGTCACTGCTTTTGCTGTAGTTTACGATGACATTTCATGTTTATGTGTTAATTTGGGATGGGAGATAATGTCATCACCGACTGCCATATTTCAATGACATTAAGTCCATTGATAGAGTAAATATAATTTGTGAGTTTCCGCAGCAGTTTCATTGGCATTTACAGCATTAAACACAGAGACACAGAGGCCTGGTTCTGATATGAGGAAATTAAGTTTCTTTCATTCGGATTTCTGTCTTTTTTTTTTTTTCTTTTCAGAATCAGAATCATCTTTTTTTACTTTTTGCCGCAAGACATATATGAACTGAGCCACAAAAAATTGTGTGACTTGAACCGTGTAGCGTAAATCCAAAGCTACTGAACTGTATTAGACTTGGTCATTTAATTTATGAGGTCATTTCCATTCTTTCGTAAAAATATGGGCGACATAAAATCAGACTTCTCCGAATCACTTGGGGGGGAAAGGGATTCTGACCGAAAATCTGCAGGGCAAGGGTCGATGAACTCAATCCTCACTTTCACATTCCAAATCAACCCGCACCCACTTACCGTATTTTCACGACCAGTCGGCGCACCGTATTGTTGGGCACAGTCTCAGTAACGGGTGCTATTTCTATCTTTGACACATACACAAAACGCACTGTATTATTGGGCGCAGCCAAGCATGGTAAAACATACGCCAGCTTAAACATATGCCATGCATTCACGCACGGTAAAAACATGTTTTTAAAAAGGCAACGGAAGCAAAACTGAGTTCGGTTGTACTTTATTTCGCCATTTTACAATGTACTCACGCGACTGGTACCTGCTAGGGGCGTGCCTTTAGCGTCCTCTTACACGCCCACCCTTCACTCATTGGCGACTGGTACCTGCTAGGGGCGTGCCTTTAGCGTCCTCTTACACGCCCACCCTTCACTCATTGGCGACTGGTACCTGCTAGGGACGTGCCTTTAGCGTCCTCTTACACGCCCACCCTTCACTCATTGGTGGACTTCCGCATACCTGTCGTCACTCACGCCCGCCTTTTCTCTGTATAAACAGCATGTCGTCCAGAGGTGCTCTAAGTCAGGCTTTGGAACTCAGTGCATACACTAGACGCTCCGCATTATAAGGCGTCCTGTCAATTTTGGAGAAAACTTAAGACTTTTAATGGTGCCTTATAGTCGTGAAAATACGGTATATCCATCCATCCATTTTCAACACTTCTGATTCTGAACAGGGTCACAGGGAGTTGCTGGAGTCTATCCCGACTGACTTTGGGCGGAAGGCAGACTACACCCTGAACTGGTCGCCAGTCAGTCGCAGGGCACATATAGAGAAAAACCACCATTCACACCCACATTCACACCGTCACTGAGTCAGCCATCTCGTTACCTCTGCGTCCCGCGTCCTAGATGCATAATTTTCCCGCGGGACGCACAGTTCCAAATAATGTGCGTTTTTGGGACACAAGGAAATTTCTCAGTCAAAAAAATAAATAAATAAATAAAACTACGGCCGGCCTGAGGATTTCACGGTAACGATCGTTACCGGTAGCGTGTTGTTTCCGTGGCGTCATTCTGACGGTACCGAAAAATTGTTTAACCATAAAAGTCACAGCACACTAGTTGACTCTATGCGATCAAATCTCTCCTGTGTTATCAACGCAATTTCACTGTGCCTGTATGTGCCTTTGTGGTGTTGTGTGTGTTTCTTCTAATTTACTTTCGTTTTGTTTTGTTTTCAGTGTTGAGGTGGACGGAACAGATAACGTTATGTGCGCATGTGGGTTGCTATTTTAGTCCGCAAACTGCGAAGTCGCGCGGATGACAGTTTGAGATGGCGGCGAAAAAAAACACTCAGAGGTCTACTAATTACGACATTTAAGAAATGGGAATGCCAGTCTGATTTTTCGTATGAATCGTCCCGACGGGCGTATCACTAAATTCACCTGTGATGTATGCACAGAACACGAGAGCCAGATACGACGGGAGGCACGATTCCGAGGCAAGTTGGTCGTTAGATCTATAGGCTAATCGCTATGAAAAATATTATGAAACAGTATTGGTTATTCTATAATTTACTGGTTGTAGCATGGTAACTTTAGGAATAAAACATTCGTCACAAAGTGTAGTAATGCTAATCTTAACTGTTGGTAGAACTAATAATGATGACGTGTGTTAGATTCTTTCGTCAAATTGATAGATTACACATGCATAGGATGTCAGGCGACGTCAATACTTACCTGCATTAATGATTACCAGTAAATTAATCTTTGCAGTGTGAGATTGGAAAAAGTAGTCTGATTTTGTGGTATACTGTATTCATGATGCCACATGAGTACACCATATTTTGATCCATTTATTTTTTGAATAAACCTGGAGTACACAGCTGCTGATGTACTTTGTTGATGATGCTGAGGAACTTGTTGAGAGGGAAGAAATTTCATCTGTGCTGTATACAGCACATTTGACAATAAAGTTGTGTCCAATCCAATCCAATGTAATGTTCATTGTTCATGCATAGTTTTCAAACATTTACCCTTGAAACATACTTTTGAGTTCAGAATTCTTGATTATGAATATCAGTCAAAATAGAAAAATGGGTTCTCATGATGAATGTTTACAGAACCCAAAATTAGTTACCCTGGTTTTCCATTGGGTAATCCGATGGAACCGAAAAATGGTTACCGTGAATTTCCGAAATTCTCAGGCCTGCTACTGAAGTATTTAAATTTTTGCAACATTTGTTTATAATTGTATGTATATGTTGTTGTTTGTGTTATTATCATATGCAATTGAATAAGTAGATCATTTCAGGGCGGCCCGGTAGTCCAGTGGTTAGCACGTCGACTTCACAGTGCAGAGGTACCGGGTTCGATTCCAGCTCCGGCCTCCCTGTGTGGAGTTTGCATGTTCTCCCCGGGCCTGCGTGGGTTTTCCGCGTGCTTTCCGGGTGCTCCGGTTTCCTCCCACATTCCAAAAATATGCATGGCAGGCTGATTGACCACTCTAAATTGTCCCTAGGTGTGAGTGCGGGTGTGCATGGTTGTTTGTCTCTGTGTGCCCTGCGATTGGCTGGCAACCAATTCGGGGTGTCCCCCGCCTACTGCCCGGAGACAGCTGGGATAGGCTCCAGCACCCCCCGCGACCCTAGTGAGGATCAAGCGGTTCGGAAGATGAATGATGATCATTTCAGAATTCGAAATTTGGGTCTCTCGAAATGCATAATGGGACTCATACTTTTCTGATCAGCGAGTCCCTGGGACTCGCTGAGGGTAAACTGTAAAATTATCACTGCTCAGTGGGAACCGATCCCACGCTGCCGTTACACAAGCCCGGTATATGTACCACACTACACCACCAGCGACTCACCCTTTTATCATTCCTGCAAGATGGGTTGTCACTATAAATACCATATCCCACTAGAGCAGCCAACCTTCTTGAATCTGAGAGCTACTTCTTGATATTGATTAATGTGACGGGTTACCAGTTTGATACACACACACTTCTGAGAAAACAAATGTGGTCAAATTACCTTTAATAATATTACTATCTGTCACTGTCCTGGGGGCCTCACCCCACCAGGAACAGGAACTGTGTAACCTTGTCGAGGTGTGACAGCTTAAACCTACCTAGTGCCTGCCCGGGCTCAGTGCATTGGGGAGCCTGTCACCTTGGGGGGCTTACGACACTCGGATGGCACAAATGAGCAGTTCCGCCCCTGACACATGTCAGGGCTTCACAGCCCGTCAGTGTGCTGTAAGGTGGCAGCCCCACCAGCTGACTAGTCATCACAGGGCCAACTACCCAGCATGGTGAAAAGAAATAGTTTCGAAACCCACAAGCAACCAGATTTAACCGGATGGACCTCCCTGGTAACAGACCTCTGCCTGCACCTGACCAACGAAATTTGGACCTCCGCTATAAAACCCGCATTGCCAGTTGGAACATCCAGACACTCCTGCGCCCTGGCTATCCAACACTACTCTCCCATGAACTCTTCAGGTATAACATCACCCTTGCTAGCCATTATGAGTCACGCTGGTGTGAAACCGGAGAGACCACCGCCGGCGACCATCTTTTTCTGTGGAGTGCTCTCCGTCCGTCTCCTCCACCAACATGGGAAGACGACAGTTATTGTCAGATGAGGCAAAAGACAACTTTTGCGACCAGCTACAAGATGCCATCCAGGCAGCCCCCTCCGAGGACATCGTCATTGTCGTCACCGATGCCAACGCCACAATCTCCACCCAAGACCACACCCTCCCGGCTGTAACAGGCCCAGTTTTCATCGACAACACCACATTGTCGATTTATGGTTTCCCCATAAGCGGCTCCTTCACTGGACCTGGTACAGCCCTGATGGAAAAACGAAGAAAGCAATTGACCACATCCTTGTTTCCCGACAATGGAAAAATTCAATCAGCAACTGCCGTGTCTACAGAGGTGCACAACTTGACAATAAAGATCACCGCCTGTTGATAGCAGACATGCAATTTAAGCTTAAGGCATGGGCACCAAAGACTGCCTCCCCCAGGCTGAACGCCTCTCGCTTACAAGACCCGTCCATCATGGAATCATACAGATGCTCCATCACCAACCAATTCAACACACTGACCAGCGAACAGTCCCTGGACTGGAAGCAATTTAAAGCTGATGTAATCGAGGCTTCCATAGAGACCATCGGGTGAACAAGACCTGCTCCGAAGAAGCCCTGGATGTCCCAGGATACCCTGGACATCATAAACAAAAGACGAGATGCTCGGCTGCGTGGGGACATGGCTCTGTATTGGCTCCTTAACACCCAACGGAACATCTCCCTTTGACATGACAGAGAAACCTTCTGGAGCAATCAGACATCAGCCATAGAGGCAGCTTCCCAAAACAACAATCTGTGGCAGCTCTTCAACTTCCTCCACAAAGGGAAAGCCGGCCCCTACCAGCGCTGTCACTTAGTCAAGGACAGGGCTGGCAGCATTCTATTAACTGTAACTGAATGCATCAGTCGTTGGAAGGAGCACTTTAGTGAGCTCCTAAATCAGTGGTGGGCAAACTATGGCCCACGGGTCAGATCTGGCCCGTTGGTCTTTTTAATCCGGCCCGCCGAAGGTTGGTACACAATTACGGTTCGATGAAAATGATTGCATTCATTTCATTTGGATTTGTAATGACAGGCATTTCAATGCCAGGTGGCGCAGTTACTTGAAGTTGCAGAGCACAGGGAGGGAGCGGGAGACAAAGAGAGAGGGAGCAAGCTAGAGGGAGAAATCTTATCTACCACCTGCGGACCTCTGTCAGACGGCAATTCCCGAACCCGGTACAAAAAAAACGTATGCATTAAACTTTCTACTACTATATTACATTAACGATCAATTCATAACGGAAGTTCCGGAAGCCATCTGGAAGCCTGCAATAGCGCCAACTCAAGCAACTCCCGCTCGATACGACGGAATAAGTGTGCCCACACTGCTATTTTCTATCATTGGATCCAAAACGGCGACATGCAAGTGACTCTTGATTGCAGTGAGTTTTACTAGAATTGCGAAGGTTTTTTTATTTCATTCATTTACACTTATGTCCTGTAGATCATGGCATCCAAAAAAAGAAGAACAGTAATGACCGCAGAAGAGAAAGTGATATGTATCTGATTAAACGAAGAACAATCAGGAGACGCTTGAGTCGGAAAGACTCAAATCTACGAGACTTTGAAAAACAAGGAAGCGATTCTTGCTCAGTCCGATACTGCAAATTTCCATGGTTAAGAATGAATTGCTTGCGGCTCAACGGACAGTCGAGTAAATGAACATTACCTGGAATGGTTTGACTGTTAACGTGTTAAAAACTTTCCGCAAATTGGACCGCTAATAAGAGAGGAGGCGAGTTCCAGAGCACTAGCCATGACTGGTTTCAAAAGTTCGTTGCACGACATCAGCTGAGCAATGCTGTGATGTGTGGTGATCGAGGGGAGGTAAAGTTAGAGACAGTGAGTGAGTGGAAAGAAAAGCCTCTTATTCGTTTTATTTTGTAGCAAATAGTCCTAACTTAGTTATATTTTGTGTATTTCTTTTATATATCTGAACTGTATGCTGCAGTTTTTGTGTTATAAACAGTTTTTGGGCAATATATTTTTGCTTGTGTTGTCACCCATGTATGTTGTTAACATACTTGGACGTCATACAGGACATACCATACCATAGTTGTTTCACTGTTCTCATTTTAAAAAAAGTATGTTACTAATTTAATGCTTTTGTTCTGTTGATGCATGCAGTTTTTTTTCTATGTCCCGTATCTTGTGCTGACCCGTCCGACCTGTCAAATTTTAAAAATCAATGTGGCCCCCGAACCAAAAAGTTTACCCACCCCTGTCCTAAATCATCCGCCTGTCCCCGAAGACCCAATAATAATAATAATAATAGATTACATTTGCAAGCGCCTTTCAAAACACTCAAGGACACTGTACAACCAAGAACAAACAATAAAACCACAGACAAAATTAAAATAAAAGTAAATAAATAAAAATAAAAAGATTTAAAAAGATTTAAGGTGGATAAGCAAGTCTGAATAGGTGGGTCTTGAGCTGGGTTATAAATATGGAAAGAGAGTCAATATTGCGAATGTTGGGTGGAAGTGCGTTCCAGAGTTTGGGGGCAGAGCGGCTGAAGGCTCTGCACCCCATTGTACTGAGACGGGCAGGGGGCAGAGAAAGGTGGAGGGAGGATGAGGACCTGAGTGAGCGAGAGGGAATGGAAATTTGAAGGAGATCTGACAGGTAGGGGGGCGCAAGGTTATGGATGGCCTTGAACGTAAAGAGAAGTAATTTGAAGTTGATTCTAAATTTGACAGGAAGCCAGTGGAGCTGTCGGAGGATGGGGGTGATATGATGGAAGGAGGGGGTTCTCGTGATGATCCGGGCTGCTGAGTTCTGAACAAGTTGAAGTTTATGGAGGAATTATGGAGGACCCAACCCTCACCATACACTTCACCACTAATCCGGGAGTTCAGAAAGGACCGGCACTTATTCATTGCTTTCATTGACCTCAAGGCTGCTTTTGACACAGTGGACCACGGGTCCCTCTGGAACATCTTAAAATCCCTCGGAGTCCCAACCAAGATCACCACACTCTTCAAACAACTGTACCGGGGTGCGGAAAGTTGTGTACGTGTGAATGGCCAAGACTACGTGTGGTTCCCCATCAACAGCGGGGTAAGGCAGGGATGCGTTGCCGCTCCAGAGTTAACTGCGTCATTGACCACCTGATGTCAAGAGTCTGTGAGCGGATTCCTGGAGTGCCATGACACTGTCCTGTTCAGCGAGATTGACGAACAGCTTCGTGAGGCCCTCAGAGTGTTTCATGAGGAGTCCAAAAAGCTTGACCTAAAGATAAGTTGGGCCAAGACAAAACTGATGCATATTGGCGATGGACCTGACCCACCATCTTTTGTATTTGATGGCACACCTGTCCACTTTATCTACACCTTTAAATATCTCGGCTCGACAGTGACTAACAATGGAGACCTCAAAACAGAGGTCGACCATCGCCGCGCGCTTGCAGCCTCTGTCATGCAGTTCTTGTGGAGACCGCTGTGGTGCCACGGCACATATCCCGGGCAACAAAGTTCAGAGACGACAATGCCTCAGTCATCTTCGTCCTCCTGTACAGATCCGAAACCTGGCCACTGAATAACACTTTTGAGGCCAGGCTTGATGGCTTTGACTCCAGGGCCCTCAGGAGGATTGAAGGCCTTTCATGGACCGAGCACATCACAAATCAGACTCTAAGAGACAAAACGAAACAGCCACCAGCCTCCCGTCTCGCAGCAATGCTCCGAGTGCGATGGTATGGCCATGTCATCCGCCTGCCCCAGGAACACCCAACCAGCACCATCTTGGCCTTCAACCCCCAGCAAGCTGGCTGGAGACGACCCAGAGGTGCCCCCCGCACTCGCTGGCTGGACGTAATAGCCCTGGACCTTGGGGCCTGCAATGTGACCCTGGAAAAGGTCAAGAACAAGGTCACCTTGCCCACAACAGATCCAGATGGAGGGACCTGGTTGCAATGGTTGGCTCAATTCGACATGAAGTGCAAGAAGACTAAAGAAAGAAAAAGAAAGAATATTAGTATTATATTAATAATAATTTGGATTGATCTTTGTGAAGACACTGATCATGTACATGGTTTCTCAGAGTAATTCGGAAACAGATTAATCTCAACATGCAACACTATTTCTATAAATCACAATTCCACATCACTGGTTAGCTATTTTTAGAAAGGGCCCACGGGCTACTCATGTGGTCCTTAGGGGCTACCTAGTGCCCGCAGGCACCAAGTTGGTAATGCCTGCACTACAGTGTCTCCAACTACCAGTGACAATTTTTTAAAACATATTTATTAAGTAAGGATGATTTTAATTCTGAGCCTCTTGTGCCTTTTATGAAATTCAGTACGAATAACACTCGGTACCTTAGATATTTAACGTCATCCTATTACTGGAGTCTGTTCAGCATTCTAGTTTGTCAAACAGCTCTCACATCTGATGCCATCATTCAAATCAAAGTCTAAATCAATTCACAGGGTGATGGACTATCTGCAGTCATTAGGCCAGTCGTGATAATTACTTTATTGACTTATCGTTCGATGGACACAAAAGATTTTTCGAACCCGCTGAATTTTCATTTACATGCATGTTTGTTTATTCAGTCGAGCGTGCTTCACTCACTCTCCTGTCAGTCAACTTGCTGTCACTGTGGGAGGTAAGACTCACACACACACACACACACACACACACCCCCACACACACACACAAAATCAGTCAGAATGAAAAAGGTTGAAGTAGCGAGAATTAGCACCCTCAAAGTTGTAGTTGAACAATTACTGAAAGTTGAGCAGTATAAGTGAAATGAGGTCCAAACCCTGATGAATCATACCACTTTTCAACCAAAAAATAAATAAAAAATGCTCGTTCGGCTCCAGGGCGGGTGCGTTGCTTTGTTGGTTCTCAACAAGCTCTTACGAAGAATGTGCTTGGTTTTCCACAGGCAAAGAGACAAGCAGGAGCTACGTCATTACATCATCGTAATGCGTCTAAACAGCGCTGCTTACGTCGACGTTTACCCAAGAGCGTCTGTGCTATTAATAAAAATAATCATCATCATCATCATCATCATCATCATCATAATGTGCTGTTAGCATCTGCTAGGCAACTTAGATACTACCTACTACTGTAAACGATGCTATGCTAACAGTCAAGTCATGCAATCAGCAAATGTGTATTTCTTTCTTCATCATTGTCGATGATAACAATCTTGGCTGCAAGTTGGAGATTGAATGCTATCGGGGCAGATCCACGATCGTTCTTCTGGACACACTTGTGCCGGAGTGCATGGCTCAACAGTTTGTGCCAAACCTCCGTGTGTCCTTAACATCTGCGATCGTCATGACCCCTGACATAGTTAGTGCCAGAGTCTGGCCCAGCAAATAATTGGGGTCAGTTTAAGCACCAGTTTCAAGCACCAGAGCTAGAGCTAGAGCCAATATGGGTGGTGGAAAGACATAGAACCTAACCTGGGCACTGGCCAGCACTAGCGCCGTGAAAAAGAGCCAACAGCGGTTGTGAGGGTCGGAGCATTATGGATTTATTTTAAGCCAAATGAATGTGGAGTTTTTGTCGCATTTGTATGAAAACAGTGATAACAACACACCTCAAAGGCTCTTTAAAACACAGCCATCCTGCCCAATTTCTTCAGCTAGTACCAAAAAACACAGCAGGACATTGAGACTCCTCCTTTTCGCAATGGCTTGCACTTAAAACACCTCACAGATAGCCTTACTCATTTTATAGCAAAAGAGATGCAGCCATTCAACAGTGCTGAGAAAACAGCATTCAAAGACTTGATAGGCAGTACAAATTTCCCCAAAAGTTGAGTTTCCCAAAAGGGCCATTCCAGCCTTGTACACAGGTGAAACAGGACAGGAAGGAGATAAAAAGACATCTCCTTTTACTCTCCCAGTGCTGATATGTATGTAATTTGTTAATATTCAAGAGCATTTTTTGTGAACAGAGCCTGAGTGCATTTTATTTATTGAAGAACATACAGTACCGGTATTTATTCTTCTACCTTTCAATACCAGTGTTCAATATTCTTGAGAATTAATTAAGATGGATGTACTTTAATTACTCTGCTCTGATATTATTTTATCAGGGTCACTGAAAATGTAATGGGGCATTCACCATAACTTGTGCACAGGGGTTCAGTTCCCATGCAGTGACGGTGTTAATGTGAATGGCTGTTCGTCTCTGTATTTGCACTGCGACTGACTTTAGACCATTCCATGCTGTAATCTGCCTTTCGCTTGAAGTCATCTTGGCTCTACGAGCTGGTGACTGAACAGAATGAGCTGTATTGAACAGAATAGAGGGTTGCAACATTGCATCATTGGCATTTTAAAAAAAAAAAAACATCAAGAAAAGTATTGTTGAACGTGATATTTTCTGGGAAAAAAAATATTGTCCGTTATTGTGGATGGCCGAGCAGTCATGTCACATACCACAGTATGTAATCTGTATGTGAGGACATTGTGATATTTCAATGGACAGTAACGTCCACACAGTAACTCACTCAGATGTAGAATTTGATGTTTCCATGACCACCAACTGTGGTGTGCTCATAAAAAGAAATAATTGATGCACTCCTTCCCCTTTATTCTCGCTGGCTTGGCTATTTGCCATTTGTCAAATGTCATTGTCGACCTGTACGAGTTACGTTCCGAAGGATCGTTCGTTAGCTGAATTCATTCGTAAATTGCTTCAGTGCTATATTTTGTATGTTTAAGGCTTATATAAGTATGTTTAAGGTTTATATAAGTATAATAAAATGAAGTTTAACTTACTTTTGGAAGATGTACTCGAAGGCTTAAGAAATTGAGGGTCCAAGAGAAGATGAGGGTTGACGAGTCCTTGGCGGGTGGAGTAGAAACTGGCCGAAAGAAGCGATCTAACGACGTTTTCTTCTTTTTCTCATCATAAATGATGCAGTAGCACTGTATAGTATCATTCATTTGATTTGCACACAACTTTTTTCGAACATTTTTCGACATACCTGTACCCGCAAAATGTTCGTATGTACCGTTTGTGCGTAACTCGGACGTTCGTAAATTGGGGAGCGTCTGTACTGACCTTAATATGGAACAGCACACTAGAACCTGTTATGTTAAACTTGTAAGTTGAGTACGCATTCTTATCAGTGAAATAATGGAAGACAGATTTGCAAAAACTGAACCAAATATTCAAGTTTTCAAAAACTGTACAGACCAGCTAGACAGAACTGCTAACTGGGTAACAACAATCACACAAAGTAAGCTAAGCAGGAACTGTTAACCTCCTTAACATTGACCATATAAAGTGATTTCAGGGATTTGTTTCTAAATACAATAAATAATGTTGAAGATCAAAGCTAACATGTGCAAAGAGACAAAAAAAAATCAGAACTTACTTGTTGAAATGTGACGTTAAATTTTATTTCATGTTTTGATTTTCCACATTTTTGGGGCGGGGCTAAAATCAAGCGAAAGTATACATTTTGGCTTTCTGGAACGAGTTGGCCCTCCTCCCACATAAAGGCAGTGAGCAAGTCACATTTATTTATTAAGCACTTTATCACAAAAAGCTTCACATGCCCAAAGTTAACAAACGTTAACGACATCCCCTGATCTTAACCACTAGGAGGGCAAGGAAAAACTCAAAAAAAAAAAAACCAAAACCCCCCAAAAAAAGCAATTGCAACTTACTTTGTAATAATAACTTGTCTCATTACAGTGATCCCTTGCTATTTCGCGGTTCGTTTATCGCAGCTTCGGATTTTTTTTCAAACATTCATAAAAAAAATATATATATATTTGCTGTCAGTTTAGCGTGTTTTTATTGGCATTAATTTAAATGAATTTTAACGGGATTAATTTTTTTCTCGCGAGATTAACGCGGCACACGTCACAAGCGGATGTTACGTTGCTCTATAAATACACCAGAAACAAAACAACAAGCGCGCTGCAGAAGTCCACGCCCATGTCTGTTTTGCCAGCCACGGCAGCGCGAGACACCGAAAACGGATACTTAAAGAGTTTATGAATGGAAAGTTTACTTTTAAAAAGTTGCCAGATTACTCCACTGACAAGACCAAAGTTACTTGTATCATACAGGTATACGATGTATGCCACTGACACGTTTGTTACTTGTTTGGAACTATTTTGTGTGGGAGGTTACAGCGTTCCGTGTCCATATAAATAGAGCGGGTGGAGCTTCTCTGTGTTCGTCTGACAGTGACAGTGAAGTTCAGCGGTGCAGTGGTAGCCTCCTAGCGAAAATAAAACGTCTCCAGTGTTGTCATCGAACCAAGTGTAGTCATCCGAAATGATGTCTACACAAAACCGTAGACAGTCTTCAGCGCAAGAAGCACCAAGAGAATCAACATAGCCTGACTGCTGTGTTCAAAGCAAACGTGAGAAAAACGAAGTATGCAACCATGGCTTAAATCCACTATAGGCTGAGTACTAGTTTATCTTAGATGTGCACTTTATAATTTTATATTGCTCTGTTTTGATTCCATAAAAAGAGCTGTAAAAGGAGCTGTTGTGTGACAAAA
>CAAKHF010019552.1:20000-22359 GCA_901007745.1 Hippocampus kuda | reverse complement strand
ATTGGAAACATTGGTTTGAGGGGTTGATTGTGTGCGTGCGTGTGCGCGTGTGTGTGTGTGTGTGTGTGTAGAAATAATTTGCTTGATGGTGACATTTAAAAAAAAAAAGAAATCACATTCACTGTGCAGCAACTGCTCACATGACGAAAACACAGGCACGCAGCAACCATGGCAACAGCTCATCTGTGCAATGGCATGTCACGCCAAGTGAAGTTGAGGATGCGAGATACAGTTTGGGTTGATCGGACTGGATTTGTTTCAGGAAAAAAATAAAAAAATAACAACAACAACAATCCTATATAGATCTTGTCATTTTGGCCTGGATCAGTGATACCGATGCAGTGATATGCATTTTGCAATATTGTTGTTGAATATTGCGATTGCTGCGATATTTAACATGTACCTAAATTAATTACATTTTAATTTCCACAGGAATTTTTTTTTTCATGCGGCAAGATCAGTGGACACAATGTACTGTTACATTTTTCGGTATGCAGCTCAAGGAGGAAAACTTGTGGACACCGCTGACATTTGCCATTTTGCTAGTGTGACCATTTTAGGGAATGGCGCATTGCTGAGGTACTAGCTTGGCCACGACAGAGGCGCGCTCTGTTTACTGATTGCAGTCAACCGGGAGGAGAAGTTTAAAGTTTTTCCTCATCTTATCTAACATTCTTCTTCGACATTTAAACACACCTGTTTGATGCTGCCAGTCAACCAGCGATGAAAAAAAACGCAGCTAAGTTCACCATCAGTGGAGGATTTCAGTGACGACGCTTGCTGCAAAATGGAAGTGCATTACATTAGCGTACCAAACGTACAGAACCACCCAAACTGGAAACAAGAACTGGCACGTGGTCTGTGCCGAGGGGAGAAGAAGATGAGAGCATCAGCAGAAGACAAGAGAGCCAGGAGAAAGAACAGCCAGGACAAACAAGTGACTCAACAAACAAGCAATCCACTGCAACAGGGACTGTCACTCCCGGATCGGCCTCTTTAGCCATACCAGACGGTGCTCCCAGTCAGGCACAAACAGATAATCACACTGTGATTGAAATGCCAATGAAGAAGTTAACGTATTGCTAAGGCTACACTGTAAAAACTAAAATACAACCCAGATTAAAGATCTCAGTTCAAGGAAAAATATGCACAAGGAATTATCTGGCTGGACAGGACTGGATTTGTGAAAAAATACTGCTGCACCTCGGCCTGTACATCTGACGACTGACCGTTGCACTTGTACCAAACCACTGCGGTAAAAAAAAAACTGTGGCTGCTAGCTGTTGTTCAACGTTTTGAGGCTGCACATTTTGTCGACAGAGACTCTCCACGCTTTGCTTTTTCAGCCACAGCTAGATAGTGGTGTTCAGTCACATTGATTGACGTGTGGTGGGCCGCCAAAGAAAAAAAAATTTTCCTGCCCTATTGGCAGATAATTGATCTCAAATAAGTCATATATTCCTCATTTCATTACCTTTAGTTTTGTTTTTTTTAAAACCAGTTTCATTGAGCATTTTTTTCTGTAAAATTGCTTACTCATAGATTACACTGCATTTATAATTGTATTCATTCACTTTATATTCATTTATCACATTGTGTACTTCGTTAAGGGATTTATTGTGAATTATAAATAATTGATGAAATAAACCTGTGGAATTATACCAACCCAAAAAAATTGGCTATAGAATTGCTTACTTTATTACAATTCAATTCATTATTTTAAACAGAAGACTACATGTTTTTTTTTTAATTACCTAATCTACAAATGACTTGGCTTACGTGTCTATTTTCAAAAATCAAACACACGCGAAAGTTTGCCCTCTCCAGCACTAGCAACACAAAGGTTGGTATCCGGGCAGCTCACTGGTGTCGTCTGTTGCCAGCAGAAAAATAAAAATAGACTATTATGATGGTCTCATGAGATCGTCCCCTCCTCTTCCCCGCCGCAACCGCACACATGCTTTCTCTTCTCCGCACCGTGCAGAGGAGGTGTGTGAAGGAGCGCATGCTGGCTCCTGATGTCAGCGCTGACGTCACGTCAAGGTGGCGCCGCATCAAGGCCGACGCCAAGGGAACGCAACTTGGGGGAGGGGAGCAAAGTCACAAAGGAGGCCAAGAGGGGGGAGGTGGAAGAGGATGTTAATTTGCGTGAAAACAACCATCCAGCCAGCCATTTTCTACACATACTGCACATACATACATTCCCCTCCAAAAGTCTCAGAACGGCAAGGTGCAATTCCTTCGTTTTCGTTGACGTGTGGCTTTTCCGATAGTAAGATCAATATCAGAGAAAAGTTTGGGATTCCAGCTTTTATTCCATGCTATTTACATCAAGATGTGTGTAACAACTCTGGACCAA
>CAAKHF010019552.1:0-15000 GCA_901007745.1 Hippocampus kuda | reverse complement strand
ACAAACACATCTACATGCATACACATGATCCGGCCAGCCAATAGAAGCACAGGATGCAAATGTGAGAGGAAGTAAGGGGGAGGGGTCATAAGGCACATATAAAGAAAGAGTACTTTGTTTTCTTTCTCCTGCAACTTTCCACGGACACACACGCACACACAAAGCATGAAGGGAAATAAATTGAGTGTTTAACAGTGAAGCTGGCGTCACTGGTTCTAAACCACCAAATGGCTTTTCGCTTTTGCGCGCTCTCTCTCTCTCACACACACACACACACACACACACACACACACAAGCACGCACGCACGCAAACGCGCTGCTTGTCAGTCACCATGTGGATTGTTCTTCCGTCAACACACAGGGAGTGGGGGCTTAGTGATGCCCCTGTGTGTGTGTGTGTGTATAACAGTAACACCGGCCAGATGTGCGGTGGCCATCACGCTATGCTAAGAGGCTACGTTAGCAGCAGCGGGCCAACTTGTCACCAGACTTCACATGAAGCCGACACACACAACTTCAGAGAGGTTAAAGGCCGTAAAAGGCAGTCTCCCAGACGCGAAGGCGGGACTTCGACACCTTTTACGTCCTGCCACTTTTAATGAACACTCAGCTTCACTACGATCGTTACGGGGAATTCAAAAGTTTTCCTCAAAAGGCAAGGGGGCCGAGCTGGCAGTGATCGCCATGACGACAGAGGGCCTGTTTGCAATTAAGGAGGAAGTGACATTCCACAGAGTGAGGTGAGAGGTCGCCACTCCAATGAAGTCCGTTAAGGTCATGTGATCGAAGCTGACACTTAAGTCCTCCGCCGCTAACACTGCACATGCACATGTGTATCCGTGTTTGTGTCTGTTGTGTGTGTTAACCGAGCAAGGGCGTGAGGTCAGGAAGTCCATGGAGTTTCAAGTCCAGCAACATCTGAGCCAAGGCTTTTCCCTGCAGGAGGTCCACACACACACACACACACACACACACACACACACACACACACACACACACACACACACAAACACACACACACGTTGATTGACAGCCACCCCATGTGGGAATGGGCGTGTGTGTCTTACCTGGGGGTCACTGCGCAGGGATGCCACCCCTCCCCCACCAAGTGAATTCTTCAGGACAAAATTGAGGCCGTTGATCCCTGGCAGAGTGTATCTGCGCACACACAAAAACCACTTGTAACAAAGGCAACGCAAATTTGTGTGTGTTGCCGGCACTTTAACGAGACTTCAACACATGCTAATGAAGTGCCTGTGGCGGCCATGTTGCATTTCATTGCCTCTTTTATGGCCTTTCGTTGGGCTAATTGCTAACATATGCTTAGCACACTGGTCCTCACTGGCGGCCATGTACTGACAAACAGATATTTTGCAACTGTACTTACGCTGTATGTCGGCAGAGAACTCAATGCACTTTACAACAAGCATGACTTGGCCCTGGTCAATAGGGAAAAACGGGACTTCACTCCCAGTTGCGGAGTACTGTCAAACTATCGTAATTATGACTTGCAAATTAAAAAAACAACCACAATGCTGAATTTTTCAGTCTTCTGGCCTAAAGTTACAGTCAATTAGCACTTATGTTGCGGCGCTATAACACACACAGATACAGTACTTACAGTCATATATTCATTATTATATGCAAAGAACAGCTAATATTAGTTCCGCACTGATGAGCTGAGAGGTGAGATCATGTCTGTCTGTAGTATACTACCACCAGATGATCAAGGCGGGCACACCAGAAAGAACTGGTTCAGCAGCTGCCTACATGGAGGGAATAGTATTTATGCGACCAAGATGAGAGCTCATTAAATAGAATTATTAAATGTGGTCCCACAGGGATCCATATTGGGACCACTTCTCCTTATTCTGTATGCCAATGAGATTGTTAATTCTTCAAAAGTGCTCCACAAACTCGTTTTTAGTTGACATGCGCCTCTTTTTGACCATTTGAACTTAACAGAGTTCGAAACAAAGAACTATGTGAAACTGACAAGGCCCAACTCCAAACATACTGTACCCATTGAAATTGATGGGCCTGTAAAATTGCAAATGAGCACGACCAAAATTCTGGGAATAAATGTGATTCGCTTGCTTAAAAATAAATAAATAAATAAATAAAAATACAGTATGTGGGCCTCTTTATTAAACTGATAAAAAAAATTTCCACGTCCAACATTTCTTACATTATACCAAACTCTGTTTGAGCCCGCATTTGCATTCATGCAATGTAACTAGGTAAAAGACGTTTTGAAGCTTCACCAAAAAAAATAAAAATGAAACCTCCAAGCTCTGCAAAAGAAAGTGATACGTATTTTTTCTTGGTCTGAATACAATGCCCCCTCTCGCCCACTTTTTCCTCAGCATGGAATATGAAGACTCCCTGAGCTCAGCATCTACCACAATGCATGTTTAATGTATCAAGTCATTGCTAATTTGCACCCTGACCTTATTCCAGCGAGCTTATTCCAAGTAGCTCCTCTCCAAGGACATAACAGTAGGAATAAAGATGTCGTCACTGGGAAGAAGCAAAGGCTTAAAACTACTCAAGTGGGCCCACAGATTTTTTCCCCACTGTTGTCTTGATCTGTACAGTACTGTATTGAAATTTCTTAAGCTTCCACTCAATAAGCTTTAAATAGCTTCTGCTTTCATGCTGGGCAACTGTAATATTTGACATGTGAATGAACTGAAATTTAAATTGGTTCATGAGCAGCACAATCGCCATTTCAATTGATAGCGTGACAAAAACTGGTTACTCCCTACAGGACATTTGAAAATAGAATGTTACTTTTTTAAAATTTGCAGATGACGAAACGATGTATAAACCGGAGTAAATGGAGAGAGAGAGGTAATAGCAAAGTGGAAAAAAAATGGGACAGAAGTGACTTGGAGGAATGTGAAAGTACCTTGTTCGTTAAGTAAATGAGTTGAGCCACTACGAATGTTTTAACCAGTTTTTTTTTCCTTCACCAGTATTTCTACTTCTGCCCAAGTATAAAGTTTTGGATGTAGGTTCTCTCGTTTTGGTTCTGCTGTGAAGATAAACAGTGGATCCTTTCAGCGCCAAGATTCCGTGTGGTGGTGGCGGCGAGAGACATTTGGTACCAATTAGAAACAGAACATCCACAGCCTGAAGCAGTCATCTGCTTAGTCATGACGAGTCATGGTGGTTTGCAAACGTTATTGTGGTTCCTCCTCGCGGCCCGCTCGCTACCCACTCACCGCGTCACGGCGCCGTGCAGGCTGGGCGGGAAGAGGTGGGCCAGGTATCCCTCCACCACAGACGAAGTCAGGTGTTTCTTCAGGAAGGGGAAAAGGCGGGCGTCACGGGCGATCACACCTGCGCGCGAGGCTAATGGTTAGCTTAGCGTGAAGACGCACCACAGTGCGAGCGGTTAGCGTGGCTCACCGATGTTGGCAGAGTCTCCTTTGTCGCCGCTTCTGGCGTAGGCCAGTTCTTCTAACCTGTAGCAGTGCGGCCCGCTGGGAAGCTCTACAACATCAACACCACAATATCTCAGCAGGGAAGCTTACACGCTGCTCCCTCTAGTGGAACACAAAGGCTCGCTGAATTAAATGCTCCAACTGTGCATTGTTGCAGTAGCTTAAACTTTCCTTTTTAATGCTGAACAGTAGAGATTTGATGAGCCCAGTTCAACTGCAGTTGACTTTTAAATACATTTACATCTAATCTTTAAAAACCGTTCGAAATAAATGTTTTTAATTTTTTCAATACATCTAATGTGATCAGCAATATGTTTTGAGTGAATTATTATTTCAAGTTTATTTTGTCAGATGTAAGTGTAGTGTTAATGTTCAAATCGCGCATAATGTGACAATATTTAGTCCAATTGGGGTGTATGTGGTGACCCGAAGAGTTTTCTCCTAATGGTAGTTTGCGAAACAATTTACTAGTTAGTTTCTATTTCATTTTGAAGTTGTTGTTTTTTTTGTATGCAGTTGGTTTTAATTAGTTTATGAAGAAAGTATGTTTTTTGGTTTTTTTTTTAATGCTTCGTGTGTGAAATATTTGTCGAGTGAAAGCCAAAAAAGATAAAAAAAAGAAAAACGTGATCAAGGATCGCGTAATAGAGTAAAGGAAACTACAACTCAAATAACTGACCTTCCTTATTCTGTTGCTCCAGATGTACAACAATATTAACCCTTAAAATTTCATGTATGATATTGACAAAGACAAAGAACGAGCAATACATTTAATTTAATTAAACCATCGTTCCTGCATTTAAGCTCAGTGTTAATTTTCCAACGATACACAATGTTACACTTTGTTTCTATAGTTTAGTGTTGCTCATTGAGTACATGGAGAGCTACCCTAAGTATTTATGAGGTGGTACGAGATGTTTTTTCCAATTTAAAACCACTGCATACTGGATATATGCCCTCTGCTGGTCACCATGGCAACCGCAAGCCAGCTCACCTGCTTCGGCCGCTTCCTCCGCCCACGGGAGGGGGGCTTCCTGTTCGGCCATGTCGGGCCCCGTCTCCGAGAGAGACTCCACCCACTGTCCGTCCACATGGATGTCGAGCTGGAGTTGAGACTTGGGGTGGTAGAAGAAGAGCGGCTTCAGGACCGGCGACCTTGAAAAACCACGACATCGAAGTCAATGACTGACAAAAACTACACAGGAGAAGCGGCCATGCAGGTGGGTGACACTCACACTCGGGGACGCCCGCCCACGATGCCGCACAGTCCCGGAGCTGCGAGCAAGTAAACAAATGTCACAAGGTACAAGGTCAGAGGTGCGGCACTAAAAGTAACAGACAACACACAGACTGGCATGCTACCTTTAAAAGTATTTGAATGTGCTAGGAAACTAGAACGGATATTAAATGGGGTCTCAAATTTTTGCAACAAGAACTTGCTGGCCCTTGCTTGAAACTTGAAACCCGATGAGAGTGTCAGCGTGACAGTCGTACCCATGCCTGTCCCAGCGGGGGCGATCTCTCTGGAGAAGACCTCCAGTGCCTTCTTGTCTTTGTGGTAGACAGCCAACCACAGGACTGCCTCCCTGGCATCCTGCACAGGTAACACGTTAGACTCGTTTGCACCATAAGGTCAAAAGGTCAACGGTGCAGGCCTCACTTTGTTGGAGCCATTGGCGCCGTATGTGTCCTCCGCTCCCAGAACCTGGATGTTGACGGCTGAGAAGTCCTCCAAATGCAAATGCTTAAATATGCGCTTTGTCCTGCACAAAAAAAACACTATTCTCACTATACAGTATTTTTCTCCAGATTTGATACCTGCAAATAAATAAATAATAAAATACAATTGAAAACCATTTTTTATACCACCGTGGGGAAAAAAAAAAAATCACCTTTATTGAATATTTTTTAACGAAGAAGTTTTAAACAGTTGACACTTACCAATTCAACAATCACTGTTACAATCTTTGTAACAGTGTAAAAAAATAGCAATTTTTGTTGACATTTCATTTCTGTAAATACAACAACAATACATAATTAATTTATATCATTAAAAAATAAATAATTGTACTGAAACACCATTTCATAGTGGTTCAATATGTGATAATCGGCAATACAAATCTTTTGAAAGTCCAAAACAAAAACGGTAAAGATGATACAATCGAAAATTTCTTCAAATCTTCGTCACACTTATGATGAATGTTAATCAACATAACTCCGACCAAAATAATCACTCGCCAGACTAAAGGAGACAACTAAGAGTGCAAAAAGCGATACATAACTTAGAAAAAGCCAAATTAGAGATCACTGAGAACACAACGTAGGACTTCAATACATTGTTTAGACTTGTGAAAAAGCACATGTGAAAGCTACATTTAAAAATAAAGAACTGCAACAAATAAATGGAAAGAGTGAATATTTGGGAAGCTTCTGAATCCAGCGGGAAGGTGATCTTTACCTCATCTCAATCAAGCCTCGCGGACGTTTCGGCATTGACAAACAGACCTTTTGATGATGCTCTCTGCGGTCCTGCGGGCTTTTTCCGCTGCTCTTGGTCCACCTAGCGGACAAACGGCCGTCGCACGAAAACCATCCATGTAAGTGGCACACACCTGCGCATGGAGCAGGACAGCATAAGGGTTGTGATGTAGCCACGCCCCCCCCCCCGCGCCCGTCTCGTTACGGCTCACCTTGTAGTCATGTGGCGGAGCAAAGCCTTTGGCACCGCTCACCTTGACGGCGCCGCCCTCGATACCTGTGCGCACACAAAACGCACCACCGTCACCATTAACATGTTGATGTTACAACATCAAAATAGCATACGCAATACGTACCAGGCACGTCTTCTATTAGGACATGGCTGAAGTCACAGATGACGTCGGGCAGCACGTATCGCCGCGGGTCGCCAATCTCATACACCAGCTGCTCGGCCACCGTACCAAACTCCACCAGCCCGCCTGTCTTTGGCGGCTTGGAGAGAACGAAGGAGCCGTCGGCGGAACATTCCACCACTGGGAAGCCAATGTTGTCCCTGCCAGGGGTCATCGGAGTTCACCAGGACTTAGCGGGATTCTCGGCGGGCGGTGAGGTTCTCACCAGTCGGGGACGCGATGCCAGTCCGTGAAGATCCCGCCGGTGCTCTGGGCGCCACACTCAATCAGGTGGCCTGCCAGACTGAAACACGTCACAATAAGCGGTCAACACGTCAGCTCGGCAGCATGTATGAGTGGCAATGAGCCAGCGAGTAAAGAAGTCAGCGAGTCAGCTTTCTCACCTTCCGGCAGCCAACAGATCCAAGTCGCCTTTTCCCCATCCAAACTGCGAGACAGGAGAGTATCAACACAGTGAGCGAGTGGTGGTGTGTTGTCATGGCAACCAGATAATTACCCCACCCCACCCCAAGTTTAGGACGTACGGCGTGCATGAGCGGCCCAAGAGCGAGAGCGCTGTCCACACAACGGCCTGTTACAACAATGTCAGCGCCAAGGTCCAGACAGCGGCGGATGGGCAGTGCCCTGCGCAAAAACCCACACATTAGCTTGCACGTGAACAAGATGTGCACGTGAGCGCTCAAGTACCCGACGTAGGCGTTCATGCTGTGCAGCGTTTTCGGCAAGGCACGACTGCTGCCATCGTCGGCCATCTTGACCCCAGCAAGGCGGCTTCTCTGCAGAGACGAGGTAAAAAAAAAAAAAAAGTCAATGATTGCACGAGTCAACAAGTCAAATTGGCAGCGAGTGAACAATTTAGTGAATCAATGTGTCAGGAATTCAAAAAGGAAATGAGCCAAAGTCACTGACTCAAAAAATCAACGATCTAGTGAGTCAAAAGTCACTGAGTGAAAGTGTCATTGAGTAAAAAAGTAAACGAGTCAACATGTCATTGAGTCAATATAAGTAAATGCAACAGTCCTGGTGAGTCAATGATTCCATGTGTCAACATGTCAATGAGTCATTGAGTCAAAAATTCAACAAGCTAGCGAGTCAAAAGTCACTGAATCAGTAAGACAAAATGAGACAAAGTCCCATTGGGTCAAAAAGTCAATGAGTAAGGGAGTCAAAACAAATTCAATCAGAGACTCAAGTTAAAAAGTTAATGAGTCAAAGTGCCGTGAGTCAGCAATTCAATGAGTCCAGAGTCAACGATAGAGTAAGTCACTGAGTCAAGTTGCGAGTCAGAGTCAAATCAGTGTGTCAACAACAGAACAGCAAGTGCTTGTCACTCAAAGTCACCGCTGGAGTGAGTGGTGTGATTACTCACATGCGCCATGAGGTCATCACCCA
The DNA here is from genome assembly GCA_901007745.1 of Hippocampus kuda. Classification (NCBI taxonomy): domain Eukaryota; kingdom Metazoa; phylum Chordata; class Actinopteri; order Syngnathiformes; family Syngnathidae; genus Hippocampus; species Hippocampus kuda. The sequence continues at coordinate 7,268 of CAAKHF010019552.1, read as the reverse complement.
TCACCACGGCAACCTTAAGGTCCAAGCCGGCTTTCTTGACCACTTCCTGTATGGCCGCGGCGCAGGCTAACGGGTTCACGCCCCCTGCGTTACTGACCACACGCACGCCTACGAGGACAAGGTCGGTTACGATGGAAATGCCTCCAACCTGCTTTGGAAACAGGAGACTCACCTTTTCTGTGGATATCGTGGATGGACGGCGCCAAGGCCGCCTGGACAAAGTCTGGAGCGTAACCCAGATTCTAGAAGAAAATGCCATCATTTCAATGTCTCCCTCATATACAGTACATACTGTCTCACTCCCTGACACACTTACAGGCACCTTGGCCTTGGCTGCTGTTAGGAGGGACATGGTAATCTCACTCAGGTAATCAAAAACCAAGAAATCCAGTTTCCCGCCATGGATCAGTTGAGGTACTGTGTAGACGCGCGTGGGCACCGGGCACCGGGCACGCGCGCGCGCGCGCACACACACACACACACACACACACACACACACACACACACACACACACACACAATAAAAATGAATGCCAAGTGCGCATTAGTATGGTGGGTGGGCTGTACCTGAGGTGGCCGTGTCCCCCCAGAACCCCGAGGCGCAACCAATGCGGACCGGTCCCGTGTTACCACAGGTGTCCGAAAAGTGTCTGGTGGTCGAAAACAAGCTGACACGGAAGGGCGTGACAAACTTTCGTGTTATTCCACGACACAGCAAGCAGGCTAACATCCTTCACGCGAACGACATACAACAAAACAAAAAGGAAAAAAAATCGTTGAGTTCAAGGTGTTCTTGCGCGAGACTGATGGCACTTCTGTTCCCTTGTCTTCTTCGTCGTTTTATAAACGTAGCGCGATGGCACCTCCTTGTGGTGGAAAGAAAAAGTGGTTACACGTCTGAAAAGCTAAAAATGTTAACTATTTCTTAGTACAATGATACTACAAACAAATCTCTATTAACCTCTTCCATAATGTAAAACAACAACTTGTGTTCAACTTTCTGTCCATTGACGTTGCATACTTCCACTTCTGGGTTCATGCACTGTAGTACGTCTGCGTAGGAACATGCAGTCAGGCACTAAATAAAAGAACCAAAAGTTGCTTTAGATTTTATTCACCTTATTTTTATTGTTTTTTTGTACTTAAGTTGAGAGTAAAGAAAGGAGAGGACAAGGCATGCACTTATAATATTCATTTGTCCACGAGAGGACGCCAAAGTAAATCATTCGGGTGATTTTTGGGGTTTTTTTGTTTTTGTTTTTTTTTTTTTGTTTTATTCATTCCAGTTGACTGACGACTTTTAGTGGCAGGCTCGACTTCCTAGGCTTTTTCTTTTTTGGCAAGCTTCCATGTGACTCCCAAAACTGCTGCTGATTGGCTGGCAGGCTGTTAACAGCGACAAGTTGCTCTGGTATGCCCACCCTGTCACGTGGCGATGCCGACTGGCACGTTGTTATCATGCCAGGGGTGATGCCGCCCACACTTTGAGGGGGGATCCAGTCGCACTTGGAGGCATCTTTTGCTGTGAAAGTGGAGCGGTGCAGACGCGGGTTGGGGTTGGCACTATGTCGGTTCCGACTGCGCAGTGAGCTGAACAGCATGGCGCAGCCTGCCACCGTGCAGCTGTGTTTAATTTTGAGGTGCACACCACTGTGGTGGATCTTCAAAGTTCCTTTGTGCAAAAAGTAAACACCATGTGACATCACATGACCATCTCATGACCACACCAGGTAACGCCTACCTTTGTCATAAAAACTTTTCCGACACAGGCCGCACGAGACCCGCTCCTTGTGAGGCCATTGGAAGGAGCAGAGAGTGGAGGTAGCAGGATGGAAGTGGGAAGGAGTCGAATCGAGGGTAGAGGAAAGTGTGGGATTGAAGGAGAAAGGGATAAAATGGAGGCAAGGGTTCCACATGGCTCCACGCACCTGATCCTGGGAGAACAAAAGTATCCCGATGTCAGATTGTCACCAGGTCATGAGATCACAAGCTTGTCGTCACCTTGGCGGGAGCGGGATTTGTGTGACTGACAGCCACCATGTCATGGGCACTAGGCCGTGTCGAGCCAAAGTATAGGAAGTGTTGGAGGAGTAGCAGCTCCTCCTCAGGGCTCCGGCGCCCTCCCAAATGAAGGCTGTCAGGAACACCACCAGCGAGCATGTTGCCAGGGAGAGGCACGCTTACCAAATGGGACAACTTTCCACCCTGCGAGGGTAGAATTGACACACCTGCAGTTGACAATAAGTAAACGTGACATGACTTAGCTGAACACTGAACCTGCAGCTCGCTGCCATGCACCTGATCGTCACCAAGGTTTACATCGTACCTCATGCCGCGTCTGCTGAATGGTGGACAAAGTTGACTTCTTCTGACGGCAGCACGTCCCTCCAAGTCCTTGGCGTGTTCTCGTTTGTCTACCTGCTGCTCGCCCGTTTTCCTCTTATTTTTCACTATCTGACTCCACCCACCGGCCTCTGATTGGAGAACGCTGATGCTGATTGGCAAAAATCGCACATCCCCAGGAACGCCTGCATCTAAGCATTCATGAAGTTAAAGTAGATGACAGAAGATGACAGCAGACATGACAAATTGGTGGTCAGGATCGTGGACGTGACAAGGTGACAGCCATGAGAGGTTCTGGGTGTCAGGTCCCAGTCGGACAAGTTGTTTATTCTTGTTGCTGCGACAACTTGTTTGTCGCCTGAGGACGGAAGCGTCAAGGAAGCCGATTAAGCGCCATTTTGCTGTCAAAGTGACTTTCGGGACTCGAGAGGATTACTGTGCTGAGCGGCCATGTTTAGAGGCAACGATTCACTGAGTTGATACTTCAACAATTTTATTTCTTTGTCAAGGGGGATTAAGACTTTGATCCTTGTGCTTCGCTTCCCCCAGGAAGGAAGCATGCCCTTTTATGGGCGGAACTCAATTTAAATCCGGTGGGACAAACTCAGACCATGACAGCACCTGAATGAAAATGCCGGCGTCAGCCCTTGTGCCACTTTTCTTTCTGCGCTGGCACTTTTTTAACTTAGTCCTACACACAAAAAAACATGATGCATTGGTGTACTTGATTTTCCTTTGAAGCAAATGTCAAGATGGGATGTTTAAAAAAGAAAAAGGAAAAAAAAAGCTCTCCGTCACCATGGAAACCAGCAATGTGTTGTCCTTGGAAGTTCATTTCACCTCACAAGTTAGGATGGTGACTGACAAAAAAAAGAAGCTTCCCTTGGAGCAAAGTCGGCACAATTTTGTCTGCATGTGTTGCCTCAGGGTATGGATTCCTTAGTAGAGATGTGCTGATGCTTCACTTAAAGTGTTTGTCTGATGAAAACATCTCACACACCCAAAAAGTATATATACACACACACACATACAAAAATGGAGAGCACAACGCTGGCTGTCCACACTGAATTTTGCACCACAAATCAGTTTCACATAAGGGGATTACCAAATAACAACAAAAGAGTCAAACAGTTTTTCCTTCAACAAGCCAGCCCCTTTTTGGTGTAATTGGAGAGAGACAATAATGAATGCGCAAAATGTGTTATCTATGCCCGGTGTTATCAATAATTTCATTTTGGTCGCTGTCACTGCAAAAAATAAATAAATAAATCTCACTTTTCAATGATGCAATACAGGGAACGGACACATAGAATTCAAAACTTTTTTTGACAATGTCTGGATATTCTGCTTTCATTTTCATCCATAATGCCTCCTGAAACATTCGTTTTCAGAAGGAACTGTCCAAACATTTTCGTTTAGTCTCTCGGAGTCTGGGGCCAAATCACCCAGTGATTGGGGACCTCTGACCTGGATGACGCCGTTCACGACTTTCACTTGCTGGGTTTGGCAGCTCTTTAAATGCACCAGAAGTAGAAAAGTTGGACACTGCCTTATGCCGCTTCGTTGCTGCCTTCCCGGAGCCGATCGTGATCCTGCCACCGTCAGCCAAGCCAGACAGGAAGAAAATGACGGCATGTTGTGAAGGAAAAGCAATTCAGGAGGTATGTTACCTGGTGGCGTCCTGAAAATGTCGCAGTCGCCCTTCCAGACGCCGCCTTTCTTTGTCCACACGTGCCAAGTGCTTGCCCAGATTCCTCAGCGAGCGTTCCTTCCCTCTCAGGCCCCGTCGAGCCTCCGCCAGCGCCTGTCCAGGACAAAGAGGACGTGTAAACTTGGGATGCACTGATAACTGATACTGTACATCCGGACAGTACTCATAAAACTGCACCGATACTACTTGTATACTGTACACCGATACCACTTCACTATTCTATCGTCAGCATGTGGAGTCATGTAAATTAAGGGATTATCAGGTATTGACCAAAGATACACACTGTGCCACTCGGTATCATATATGTGTACAAATGTACCTCCGCCATGCGTTGGATCGCACGGTGGGCTTGTTCCCGCTCGGTGGCGTGCCTGTTGACTCGCAGCTGCAGGGCGTCTCGCTGTGCCGATTGCTCCTGAAGCAAGGCGCGAGCTTCCTGTTCCCCAGTGAGTGCTTGGCGGAGGTTGGAGCACATGCTGTGGAAGTGCTTTGCTGAAACCTACACACACACACCACACACACTAATAGTATTAATGTGTGTGTGAGTGTGTGCTTATGTTTTCTTACCATTCTGCAGTTGTCCTCCCTGCTGTACTCAGTTCTTCTCAGATGGGCCACCTGCAGCCTCAGGCTCCGCCTCTCCACCTCGGCTGAGTGCAGCCGCTGGGTGAGGAGCAGGAAGTGCTGTTGGAGGCGGGATACCAGCATCTAATGGGAGGATGCAAGGAGAGGTCAGATAAAGAGATTCAGGGTTCATTCGAATAAAGATCAGACCTTCAAGTCGCTGGGGGGCAGAGTCTGTGGGATCATCTCACGCAAGATTTCTGGGACGGATTCCGATGGACTGACAATGTGATTCAGGAGGCGAGCCAATCCAGACCGTGCTGCTGACCTCACGTGTGTCGGGGAGCAGGCGGGAGGAGATAGGTCGGCCATGCAGGCCAAGATGGTGGAGGACAGATGTTTGGAGCGAAGCCAGCGAGCGCACAATGCGTCGCGATGTTCAACGTCCTCTTCTCCCATCAGAGTGGACGAAGCGACACACACCACTGGACCCGCTTGTCCCATCTCCAGCCGAAACAACTCCATGCTCCTCCTTCCAATGGCACGCCACCACCTCAATGCCGATACTACGCACATGTACTTCCTCCATCGCCTCCTGGCCGACGACCCCTGCGTTTTTCTCTCCCCTCCGTCTCCGCCCAAAGCGCAAGCCAGCCGCCGCAGCTCCTCCTCCAGCTCCTCCCTCGCCGCCAAACGTGAGGCCAAAATATGTTTTTCCTCGGCGAGCCTGCTCAGGCGGCGCTGGGCGTGCGCCATCGTGCCGGCGAGGAGGGCACACGCTGACAGGAAGGAGGCTGACTTTCTGCGGCTCCGCAAGAGGAGATCCTGGAGGTGACAATAACTAGAGCGGTTAACCTCACATAAAATATCAAGTGGTGATTTACGAGAGAAGAACAATATGTGATGCCAGTTACCCGCAGCTGAGCGACAGCGCGCGTGTGTCGGCTGTTCCAGGCCTCCGCCCGCCTCTTCCCGCGCTCTCGGACATGCGACAGCATGAGCTTGTGACGCCGCTGCAGCTGATGCAAGTGCCCGCTCTTCTTCTCGCACGCCACCTGCAAACACGCCACCTGCGCGGGGGACGAGCCAGGTGTTGGGTGGGGGCAAGATCCAACCTGAAACGTGACGACATTTTGACAGCCTCACCTTGTTGTTGGCCTCCTGGAGGTCAGAGGTCAGCTGCCCAACCAGCTCGTTGATGAGGTCACACAAGTTTGACCAGCTGAAGGTACCCAGCATGCTTTGCGGCTCTGCGAGCACACAGCCCGCCATCAGGCGCTGATACACACAATGCAGGAAGGACAGGTTGGCCTGATACACAAAGACACACACAGACGCCTTTATTTATCCGTGGGGGGAAAAAAACAGCAACTGCTGAAACAAAATGCTGCACAGAAATATCTTACATAAACAATAAAATATTTTTAACTGAAAATATACTAAAAAAAAACTCATCAGAAGACAACATAGAGCAAAACACACACACACACACACACACACACACACACACACACACACACACACACACACACACACGCACACACATGCACACACGCACACACACAAACAAAAATCAAAGTTACAGTCTACAATCTTACCTTTGACTGTTTCTGAAGCCCTTCGTTCTGCTCGGACCAATCACGGCTCTCTTCTTGCAAGCGAGCTGCTTGCTCCTGCAACTTGAGTGACAGCTGGCAAGCCTCCTGTAGCGTGTGGACAGAATTCAATCAAAGTGTCTGGCCCATCGACCACAGAAGTGAAGCTTTGTTTACTTGGAGACATTGCTTCTGATGCGCAGCCAAGCGTTTGAGCATCTGTTTCTCCTCGTCAAGTCTCTCGCACGTCAACAGCAAATCCTGGACCTGCCAAGGACACACAAGGCTTCTTTTGTTAAGCTTCTCTTAGGTACGAACAGCAGATCCTTGACCTGCCAAGACAAACCATGCCTTCCTTGTGAAGGAAATCCACCTGTTTCTCAGCTACTTCCTGTCTGTTGAGCGTCAAACGGAGCAGCTGCATCATGTCGGCAGGACTCTGTTTCCCATCATCCTTTGCTTCTGCCAATATGAGTTGACAATCAGGTGGCTGCGGCTTCCTATAGCGATAGCGTTCTCGCCGTACCTTGATGTGTGTGCTGTTGGAGGGCCTCGTTGATCTCTTCTAGGAGTTTCCCACGGTGCATCTCTCTCTTCAGCACCTGAACATCGTCAAGTCAGAAGCGAGACGAGGTGTTTCATTTAGCTGTGACACAAGTAGTGCTCAGTTGCCATCTTGGGCATCTCTAGGCAATTGGAAACATATTTATGGGGGCGAGCAACAATTACACGCTCATTTTCGCTACAGCGGGGTTCACTGTATTTTCAAATAGGAACAGATTTGTCAAAGTGTGTGTGTGTGTGTGTGTGTGTGTGTGTGTGTGTGTGTGTGTGTGTGTGTGTGTGTGTGTGTGTGTGTGTGTGTGTGTGTGTGTGTGTGTGTCGGTGGGGAATCACCGCTGCAGAGCTTGCTCAGTGAATTGGCTGCTCTCTTTCTCCTCCTGGTAAGCTCTCTTCACATCTCGGAGCTCTCCTCTCATTAGCTCCAGGTTGCACTGCGCCTCCTGCTGGCCACGCTGCTCCACTGCCAGCACCGCCTTCAAACCATAGTAATC
>CAAKHF010019551.1:0-38601 GCA_901007745.1 Hippocampus kuda | reverse complement strand
GCACGTCCGTCTCACAGTGCAGAGGTGCATGGTTGGATTCCGACTACGGCCTTCCTGTGTGGAGTTAGCATGATCTCCCTGTGTCTGCATAGGTTTTCTCCGGGTACTCCTGTTTCCTCCCACATTCCAAAAACACGCATGGCAGGTGAATGGAACACTCTAAATTGTCCCACGGTGTGAATGTGAGAGTGGATGGTTGTCTGTCTATGTGTGCCGTGCAATTGGCTGGCAACCAAGTTGTCCCCCGCCTACTGCCTCAAGACAGCTGGGATAGGCTCCAGCACCCCCCGCGACCTTTGTGAGGATAAACGGATTGGAAAATGGATGGATGGAGTTTTACTCTGCTATTTTTAATTGCCTTACTGGGTTAAATAAAGGTTAAAAAAAAAAAAGCTATTCGAGCATTCATTCCATATCCTTGCTATCCAGATGAAGGCTGATGGATCTTGAGCTGCATAGCGAGGATTTGCAATAAATGCTGACATGCCTTTTCAAAAACTTGCAGCTGGCATTCTTGAGCACTGCTTACTTGGGTTGAAGAGCCAGAGGGACGAGGTGATGGTTGTGATGGCATTATACAGGATGTTAATGGGTTGGACTCCACTTTTTTTTCTGTAGTCTCAGGTTGGGGGGCCGCAGTTGGTGCCGTCGGTCGCTTCCTGGGCACAGGTTTGCTAACGTTCGGTCGGCGGGAAGCAGCTTTGCCACGAGACGACTCGGACTGGGCAGCGCTGCTCGTTCTAGTCAGGAAGGAGAGGAAGCCTTTGGGTCTCCTATCGGGGGGGGCGGGGGGGGAATTAGCATGTCTTGTTTTTATTAGGGAAAACAGCTTTAACAACTCTGAGTAATGACAATTATTGTTCTACAGTAATCCCTCGTTTATCGCGGTTAATGGGGACAAAAACCAAGCGCGATAAACGAAAATCTGCAAAGTAGCAACCAATTAACATATACAGGTAAAAAAAAATGTTTGTTTTTTTTTAAGTCCGCGAAAAGTCCGCAAACAGTCCGTGAAAAGCTGCAAAACAACAGCAAGTCACATAGAGCAATATACACAGTACTGTACTCCATGTATATGAATTTTTATTTATTATTATTTTTTTATGAATATGTTTGAAAAAATCCACGATGCACCGAATCCGCGATAAACGAGCCGCGAAATAGCGAGGGATCACTGTAAATCGTTTGGCCCTACTACTCGTGATAGTTCAACATTTTTAGCTGTTATCAAACCCCACTAATGATAAAAATCGAAAAATCTTGAAACACTCAAGTAGTAACTTTAAACGTAAGCCTACATGAGGTCGTTGGTGCATTTCATCACCTTTGGGGAGAACTTAAAACAGCTGAAGCGGTTGTGTCTTCACTTCCTGCAGGTGGCGCTGGTAGGACTGGATGCTCCGTGACTGCACTCTGGGGGGTAAAAAAAAGAAAAGAAAAAAAAAGACAAATGGAAAACTGTCTTCTTAATGGCCTGTATACAAAGAGTTGGGTCTCGGGAATGCCTGCCCAGCCCCTCACATACAGTAAGAGTCCTGGTCACACACAATCTACTAAATATTTCAATGTCAGTGCTTCAGTGTCACCTTAGTGACACCCATCTCCCCTGATAGAACGCCGGGTGCGGAGCGGTCCGTCCCTGCAACTGCACTGTCCGCCGGAAGGCTGCGGAGATGCAGAGGTACCGTTAGACAAACAGGGTTATCACCTCAGCGCATTAGGACTATCCTAACCTGTGTTGCACTGTTAGATCTGCCCGAGGGGGCTGATGGGAAGACTCGTCCAGCGGGACTTCCATCAGGGACAGGATGAAGAAGGGCTCATCTGGATCCGACGGCACTGACAGCGCTGAGGTGAGAGAACGTGTTTCAGACTTGGAACACCGCATCACATTGACATTCATTCAGCACATAATTATTTCTCAGCCTCAATTACTGTCGAACACAAAAGAACAAAGGCGAGTGCCACACAACAAAAACGGGGTGGCGCCCAGTGTGTCCTTTATTCAGTGATCGTGTCATCATGAATACTGTGGGAAAATCCGACTGGCTTTCGCATTACACGACAGATTTAAAATGGCTATACCTTATGACTTCATGTCAATAAACGCGGAAAATTGAAGACATTTTCAGACTTTTCTAAGCCAAAATTTAACACCTCTACTTAAAAGAAGAGCTTGCGACATGGGCTCGCAGGACAATGTTGGAAAATATTTGTACACTTTTCAACATTGTGTTTGGGGAGAGAGCATCTTATTTAAAAGGGAAAGTCAAGTCAATGTTCTTTACAATAATATTATGTGGGCCCCCCACTAGGCTTAATACAATATTCTGACAAATATTACGTTTGTGGAATATGAATTAAAAGAAAAATGCAACCGTTTTTCTCCATTTGAAGGGCCAACCGTTTAGCCTTGTAAAGCCACTTGCTGTCGGCTGAGAATGACATCATTGCACCGAAGGGCTCAGCTTGCGAAGGTCACATGACCAATCTCAGACAACAGGTGAGCCGTGATCTCATTTTCAGTCAATAGCAAGTGGTAAATCTTTGACTTGACTTCCCCTCTAAGCCTAATTATGACATTTCATCTTGTTAAAATCACATTTTAAGGGTCCGCCAATACAATGTCATAGCATCATGTGTAACATGCATCCACTTTTTTTTTTTAATTCTCCATTGTTGCAATGTCCAGTTTAGCACAAAGTCACTGACTTACTGTCTGGAAATACTGAGAGATTTGCAGAAGTTTGGTTTGCTCCGCTGACTGACGCCGAGTCATCCTATGGACGTTAGGTGAGAAAGAAGACAACACCGGATGAAGAATCACTGCCCCTACGTCTACACAGTGCTCCATTTCAGATTCAAATGCACATTTAGCCTCAGAAAAAAATTAATAGAAAGTCGTAGTAGGTGGGAAAAGAGGTCAAACAGACTGAAATGAACCTGCTACCTGGATGGGGCGCTCAGGTTCTGGCGCCTCACTTGTGGATGCCGAGGAGACAGATTTAACTTGCTCTTTGGCTCCCTCTACTGGCGTCAGCAGGACAGTTGTTTGCCCTCGAGGACCAGAGGTGGCTTCAGGGCAAGAACCAGAATTTGTGATATCGATGAACAATGCTGTACTCTGTGATGTTAAGTTTGCCCGACGGAGGGTGTCAAACCTGATCCCGTTGTGACCGCCACTTCTCGGGACTGTCGAGCTCCGCGTCCAACATTGGGCTGGGGTTTGACAGGCCTGCTTCGTTTCATTGTGAAGGTTGAGGTCAGCAAAGTATCCTCGGTGCTTTCAGTATAAAGAAAGACTTTCCATTAGCATGCAAATTCAAAAAAAAAAAATCTATCCCTCACACAATTGGAGTAAAATGAGTTTCATTCTATAGCAGGGGTCCCCAACCGCCGGTCCGCGGAGCCGTGCGGCATTTGGTCCCGGGCCGCACAATAAGAACTTACATTCATTCCGTTGTATTTATTTTGGAATACGAAAGATATTTTAGTTTGAAAAATTACCCGATTCTCCGTAACAGCAGTCTGTGTCACTCTTGACGCACGTCAAACCATGCTTCTCCGTCACGTGACTGATAATAATAATAATAATAATAATACATTTTTACGCTAAAAACAAAATGCCGGAGCTTGCTAAATGAGTAAACTGATTAATAAAATGCTACAACTAATGCAAAATCACTGTATTTTTATATACCATTACTAGAGGCACCAATACCAAAACAAGAGGAACACAAAGGGAACAATGCTTGAATATGCAACAGAAACCACAGAACAAATATAAAGTGCATGGATGATATGAGCAAGACAAAAACTGGGATATGTTGTCGATATAACAATAATTGTGAAGCCACTTTTTTTTTTTTTTTTGCAAATATACTGGCAGCATTCTTCTGAAATGAGCCAAGCTAGCAAGGCACAGTCCATGAGTAACTGACCATAATGCCAACTCAAGAGCCGCTCGCCGCATATTGTGCAAAACGGGCTGTGTGCATGGCAATCGTTTGACCATACAAACCCAATTCTAATGAAATTGAGACGTGTTTAACTTCAATTTTTAAAAAAATGCAATTATTTGCTAATCATATTCAGCCTATATTGAATTCAAAACACTACAAAACCCAGATATTTAACGTTTAAACTGGTCAATGTTTTTAGCAAATAATCATTAACTCAGAATGTTATGGTTGCAACACGTTCGATAAAAGCTGGGACAGGGCCATTTTAACTGCTGTGTTTCATCACCTTTCCTTCTAACATTCAATAAACATTTGGGACCTGAGGACACTTAATTGTTTCAGCATTGTTAGGTGGAATTCTTTCCCATCTTGCTTGATATAGAGTTTTAGCTGTTTAACAGTCCGGGGTCATTGTTATTGTATTTTATGCTTCATAACGCGCTACACATTTTCGATGGGGAGACAGGTGTGGACTGCGGGCAGGCCAGTCTAGTATTCATAGTCTTTTACAACAAAATCACGCTACTGTAACACCTGCTGAATGTGGTTTGGCATTGTCTTGCTGAAATAAGCAGTACGTCCATGAAAAAGACGTTGCTTGGATGGCAGCCGATGTTTCTACAAAACCGGCATCGTTGAACATTCAGCATTAATGGTGCCTTCACATATAACAGAGAGAACGGTGCTCGCTTTTCAAAATAAAATATTGTTGAGCCTACAACAATAAATGAAGTTTTTTTTATTGTTTCAACAACGTGGCTTGCCACAGCCTGGTGGTTGGGGACCACTGATATACAGTATTAGAAAATATTAAGCTCACCATTTGGGGGTTTCAGCCTTGGCTTCAGTGGTTCCAGAACTTTCCCGGAATGAATCTGGCGGTGTGATGTTTAAGGAGGGGCCGTCAGTTGTGGAATTTAAAGAAATATCAGTCGCTATCACCCTTTCCAGATGAAGAGCAACACTGCTGGCTGTTTCCTCACCCGCTACTGGAGTTTCACTGCTCTGACCTTCAGTAATGGACAACTCGGATGTTTCCGTGGAGCAACCCTCATTGCTTGCACACTGTGGACTCGCTGAACTTGCTGACACTGACCGACAGTCCGACGTTACATTGGAGGGTTTGTCCAGTCCATCCCTTGACTGCGACGTTGACTGTGTTGCTCGAGCGGGTGACCTCAAGTTAGGTTTGACCTTGGGGAGGCGTCGGCGTTTTTGAATTGCTTCTCGAGTGTGGTTCGAGTCCTCGGAGGATTCACGATTTGTACCGTCAGGTGAAGATGTTCTCGCACCTGAAGTAACATTTTGACAAGTCTCAGAAGTTGATTGTGATGCTGCCTCATGATAACGACCGCTTTCAACTACGTTGCCATCTGTGGACTTTGTGTCTCGGGCAGCAGGTCCAAGACCTGTCCCCATCTCCTCACTAGAAGTGATTTGCTCTGAAGGTCGAAGAGTGGATCTTAAGTCGGTGACTGGCATCACAGTTGAGGGAGAACTGACACTTTGACTTGGATTTTGGATGGAGAAGGAGCAAGTCGGCTGTGATTTCACTTCAGCTGTTGTTTTGCAGGTGGATTCAAGATCTGAGAATGTGCTACTTTCTTTTGTGGTTTGACATTTAGACAGTGAGCTTCTTGATATCTGCAAAAGGTTAGGTTTGACTTTTGGGAATCGACTCCTCCTGGAAACAATTTGAGTCGACTTCTGACCTTTGGGTAACTCCTGCAAGGTACTGCCATGATCTCCATCTTTTTGGTCCAAGGGTTTATTGAACTTTTTGGTCTGTGGTTCTGTGACTGCTGCATCAGATGTTGCCTCATTATTACGACCACTTTCAACTGTTTCAAAATCTGTGGGCTTTGTGTTTCCAGGAGTAAAACCTGGCTTTTTCTGCTCATGAGGAGTCAGTTCCTCTGAAAGTATCTCACCGGTATCACTCACAACTGCAGTCACAGTGCTGATTTGACCAGTTGGCTGTGGACGTACCTCAGTTGCTTTTTTGCAAGGCGATTCAAGATTTAGAGACTGGCTCATTTCCTTTGCATTTTGACGTTTACCCTGTGCATTCCTTGAAGTCTGGGGAAGGTTTGGTTTGACCTTTGGGAATCGACTCCTTCTGGTCTGCTTAGCAAAAACAACCTCACTCTCTTTCTGACGTTCAAGTAGATCCTTGTCGTAATCTCCAGATTCTTGCTCCAAAGCGTTCTTTGACTCTTCAGTCTCTAGTTCGGTGAATTCTGCAGTCTCAGTAGTATGACCAGCATCTGTGGATTTTGTTTCTCCCATAACAAGTCCATCACCTAACGTCTTATTCTCTCCAGAGGTCAGTTCTTCTAAAAGTACCATGGCTGAGCTTACGTTCATGCTTGAAGCCGCATTCGAAGCCGTGCTGGCGCTCTGAGTGCTTGTGTCAGGAGAGAGGGGACAAGCTGGCTGTGGTTCTTTTGATTCTTCCAGCATGGCAGTGTGAAATTCTCCGCCTTCCTGCACCAAATGTGTCTTTGACACTTCGGCTTCGGATTGAGGAGCTGCCTTTGTATTATGATCTCTTTCAACCGCATCAGCATCTGTGGACGCTGTGTCACCAGCTGCATGTCCAACACTTACCACTTTCTCCTCGTTAGAAGTCAGTTCATTGGACTGTATCATACGGTCGCTTAAATTCATAATTGGTGTCACAGTTGAAGCAGAACTTGTGCTCTGACCTGGTGTCTCTAAAGAAGCTGGCTGCGGTTCTGCTCCTGCTGTTGTTTTCAAGGTTGATTCCAGAGTTGACAACAGGCTTGTCTCTTCTGCAGTCTGAGGTATACACCGTGCACGTCTTGATATTTGTGAAAGGTTTGGTTTTGGTTTGACCTTAGGCAATCGACACCTGGTCTCTTGAGAGTCACTCAGTTTCTGACATTTAAGTATATCTTGCCTGGCAGCATCATGATATCCACTTCCTTGTGGCAAAAGTGCGTTTGACTTATCAGTTTGTGGTTCTGTGACTGCAACATATGATGTAGTCACGTAATGATGACCGCTGTCAGCATCTGTAAACTTGGCTTCGGTGGCGGCCGATTCAAAGTCACAAGTCTGCCTTTTTGATGCCTCATCAAACTCTCCTTCCATAGGGATTGTTTCTTGAGAAAGGATAAGCGCAGGATTGCAGCACTCCACGGGAGACTCCACCGGTGAAATGTCTGGTTGAAATTTGGAATGGGCAGTCCTTGAGGCAGCGGTAAGGTTAGGTTTTGGTTTCACCTTGGATGAGGAACCTCTGCTCGTCGGTTGGCTTGAATGCGCAGGAGGACTTGAGTCAGGACTTGAAACAGTTCTCTGAAGTGAAGGTGCTGATGTGGGATCTTCAATCGTCTCTGTGACTCTGTGGTCTGTTGACACAAACGGGATTTGGCTGGAACCGTTTTCCTTGATGAATTCGGCTATCTCTTCCTCCAAGAATGTGTTGGTCTCAGTCACACTTTCTGAGTCTGTCTCTGCAATTAGACACAATTTGATTGTGACGCTGGACCGCTTGCAGCAGTACTAGCACAGTCAAGTATGTCTACCTGTTCTCTGATCAGGCATGGTCTCCGACTGAGAGAGTTGAGACATGTTGCCAATGGTCAGCAATGTCTGAGCAGCCTCGTTGTAGCTCTCCACCTCGGACACTGAGAAACAACGTCACTTTTAATTTCAAGGTTTGCTTTGGAACACTGTGAAAAAAAAAAAAAACTAAACATACCTTCGGTGTGCTCAGTAGACAGTAAGTCAATAACATCCTGAAAGACAAGGGACATTTATCAGGGTTTGTCAAACTTCACATCCACTTCTGTGTCACACTTAAGATGACCACAGTGAAAACTGGAGAATAAATAAAAAATAAAGACAGATGGATGATGGCAATGTTGAGAGTGAAAGAAATCAAATAAGAAAATGGTGTTCCTTTTTTATTTTTGGTGATACACTAAGCTGGAGACACTTACGACTAGAAGGTCCAACTGATGCACACACGCTTCGGGTACCCCCGTCTCACTTTTGTCCCCCACACAGAGGGAATCGGGGCAAAGTGTATCTTGGGAAATGTCCAACACAGTAGACATATTTCCCAAGATATCAAGCTACATGGGACAGGAGAAAGAAAGGGTGGGGGTGAATTATGGAAAGCATGCAAAGACAAATGCAAATGATGTAATGATGTAAAAACTGATTTGTGACCAAAAGAGTTTGGCACCTCCTCCATTGTCTCATCCACCTGCGGGATGACAATCGAGGGAGACCGCAGGCAGGCGGGCACAAAAACTCCGTCATCCCTCTGCTGGACCTGCTCCTCCTCATCCTCGCTCGATTCAGACTGCGATGCTCGCAGGGTAATAAGTTTGGACTTTTTGGACGCTGGGGCAGCGGAAGGTGCCGTGGTCGATCTGTTCCTCTTGGAGGTGCACTTTCGCTCAGATTTACTGGTGGGCCCCTCTTCCTTGGCAGGGTAATTTAAGACGCTGCGAGGCTTGGGGATTCTCCCATACCTGTGAAAAAGGTGTACCTTGGCATAAGAACAAGCCATAAAAATGCCAACATGCAACTTCCTAGTGTGCGGCCGGCCTCTGAATTGGGGCACGGCTTGAGAAGTGTACCTCGTGGGTTTTGGCGGTTTGGCAGAGAAATCTTCATCACCAGAAGAAAGACCACCTTCACTACCATCATCACCGTCACCATTCTCCTCCTCACTGACTCCTCTAGGTGGCGTTGTCACTTTGTTCATCTGCAAAAAGGTGAGCAGCAACTTCAGAAAAGCAAAATCTGGAGGAAGCTGGTTGAAAGGGTATTCAGCACCACTCTGGGAGTGTCACCTGCTCTTTCGAGGCTTCACTCGCCGCACTGACATCCTCTGTAGCAGACGCATTGTCTTCAGCCTTCGCGGTGGTTGAACCAGGTGGAAGCTTCTTACTCCACTTTCGGCCCAGGGGCAGGACTGGTTTGGCCGCTCTGCCTCGTGAGAGTTTGGCGGGGTTAATTGATGTGCGCTCGGATGATTTGTCCATCTCCGTACTTTCGCACCTGGTCGTTTTGGAGAAGATATTCCATTGGAGATGTTAGACTGAATCGAACATGTCATGTTTCCCTTTGGTTCTGTTTACCTCACATTTTCTCAATTACTCTGCGACTACTCAGTTTTTTGTCACCCGGAAGTTGTGGTACATGTGTCAGATTCAAATGTCTTAAGTTTCCTTACACTTCTGAATTGGGTTGATCCTGAGGAAGGGGTGCCCCTGTGGCTTCAGGTGTGCAGGTATCATCTGAGGAGACAAAAGCAAGCAATCAAACAAAATGTGTGGCTCAACGGAAATGCTCTTGCGCTGACAGACTTAGTACCTTCTTCACCGCTCTTTTCACCCGCTTTGCTTTTGGTCTTCTTTAGTGTCGCAGCAGAGTCGTTCTCCGCACTCTGGCCTTTGCGTTTCTTCCTGGCCTTCGAGACGGGGCTTTTTCCATCCTTGCAGATATTGTCATTCTCTTTCTCGCCGTCCTCCGTGTCCGAGCTTGAGAAGCCATCGATCTCGTCCTCTTCTTCTTCTTGCCCCTCCTCGCTGTCGAAGAGCTCGTCCACAAATTCTTTACCTGTCGGGGAGAACCAAAAGTCCAAGAGATGAAAGCCAACATGGATCATACACGATGCAATGCAGACGCATCATATAATTAACTGCGAGGCAATCAGTCATTTTACGCCTGCTGTATTGCAGATTTTTAAGCAAGCTTTTATAATGGGATTTTACAGAATAAAGGCAAGTCTGAATTTAGAGAAGCTCGCCTTCAGTGTAGTACCATATTGTGTGGCAACAGGGCTGGAGTATGTTGGAAGAAATGAAGCTCAACCAAGAGCAAAAAAATTGGCAGAGAAGGCCCCCAACTTGGCTCGAGGTATAGCCACAGTTTCCACTTAGCGGAGTGAATATACAAGATGTCTTTCATGTCTTGTATGTGTCTCTGCTCTGTGCATGTTAAAATAGTTTAAACTTTTAAAAAGTTTAAACTTTTACAACCACAATAACAAATATGCTCATTTCATTTCGCCCATCTGTGGCATTTCACATTATCTTTCAGCATTAATTTAGCGAAACTTCATCAAGACGAGATTTTAATGGTTTGGTCCATCCATTTTATATTGGACTGTTTCAGTCACTTTGGCCTTATTCAGAGGACTGCGTGAGCCAATAAGTCATCTTTTTGTTTCATTAAAGCAATGTTATACGATCATCACCAGTTTCTTGTGAGTGAGAACAGGAGCAAAGGAATTTAAATAAGAATAAGAAAACCTTTATTCATCTCACAAATCGCGTGTTTTAAATTGTTTCAAGGTGTTTAAAGCATATAAAAAGGGGATAAAATGCTAAAATAGATATATTGGGTCTGGAAAGTATCCCCACAGTAAATAGGTATTCGTAGAGATCATCTTCGGATGCACTCACTCTTTGCATGCTTTGAGCTCCTCTGGCGCTTCTTGTAGGCGTTTTTCACCACAAGCGACTTGAGCTTCTTCCTGTTGGCTTGGACTTCTAGAATCTTCTCCAGCAGCTTCGAGAAATACTCAATGTCCAGCTTGCGTCTCTCTCCTGCAAGGCAAACGGCGACAGTGAGTCAACGTGGGATGTTCAAATAAAAACGTATCAAAAAAAGCCACAGGTGGAATACTAACGGAAAGCTTTGTCGATTCTCCAGGAGTTCTGCCGCTCCTCTTTTTTAAATTTGTTCTGTAAGTTTAAGCGCACGCAAATGAACACAAAGGCGCGTGCACGAGTGCATACGCACACACGCACACACACACATACACACAATATACATCCACATTAATCATTAAGTAACCCCAGAAATAATCACAGCATTGCTCTCCTTGACAGACCCGTATCTCGGCTCGAGTTCTGTTGTGAAAAAGCTGGCCTATCATGGAGAAGTCTGTTCCCACCATGCTGATCGCCAGGAAGAACATGTCTGTCTCTGCAAGAATAAGGAGACATGGAAAAGCAAGATATGAGATGCATCAATTTTTTGGCTTGGCAAAACAGTGGTGTTGTCCGAACCTTCCCTGGTCCAGGGCTTGCAGTAGGTGGACGCCCTAAAACTGGAGTAAGTGGTGGTGGAGCCGCGCTCAAAGATGGGGTCTCGGTCCTCGGCCGGGTTCGGTCCTTTGGCTCGCTGGACCTCCACGGTCAAGCTGAGACACACAAGCACTCACAATTTACTCTACAGCGAATCCCATTTATCGTGGTGGAGATGAGCCAGATCCATCAGCAATAGATGAAAATCCACAATAGACCATGTTTAAAAAAAAAACTCTCAATAGTAGTTCACCATAAAGCTGAAGCAACACAAAAGATAAACATTGTATATTAAACATCAAACTGTCCAACCAAATCCTGTAACTCCATGTCACAAGAGTCAGCGAGCTGAGGGATAACTAAACGGCAAGTGCCAAAAACTAAATTAGCACTGCACACTGAAGGGATGCAACTCTAAATATGGCCTTGCACAAAGAAATAAATAAATAAAAATCCTTTTAACAATCCAAAATGTAGCAGTAGGTCAAATGCGACCTGCCAGTTGAGTACTTTTGTGAGTGCCCCTACCTCTCTTCGTCCAGGATCAGCGTGCCATCTTCGGCCACTTTGACTCGGGGCACCATCAGCGCCTCATCTTCATCGGCGTCCTCCTCTACCGCCGCCGCCGCTGCTGCTGCTGCCTCTTCCTCCTGTTCTTCCTCCGCCTGGCTCCCCGCTGCCGGGACAACTTCTGACTTCAGTTTCTGCACTATCTCGGGCAATCTTGGACAGCGGCAACATAGAAGAGCAGTTTAAAACTTGCACAGCCTTGAGTTTAAACTCGGTCGGACTAAACTGGGACCTCACTTTTCTCTCCTTGGGGAAAATGGAACGACAGTCTCGTTCTCCGGAGTGCCGCCGTCTTCTACACTGGACCTGTGATAAAGCAGTTGTGGGTCAGAGAAAGGAATAAAAGGGGTGATGCGGTAGGATCGCTTCAATGGGCGTTGTCCACTCACGACATAGGGTTGGACAACGGCAGGTAGCGGATGAGGTCCCTCATGGTCATTTTGGAGGGATCCAAATTGAACTCCATGTCATGCTTCCTCTTTGCTCTCTTGGCATTCTGCAACACGACATACGTAATTAAAGTCCCTCTTGAACTTTTGAGCAGTGATTCGCAACCACTGTACCTTGACAGATGATCAGGTGTGCCCTGGGAATTGATCGAATTTCACATACAGTCATTGGTCCAACTATTCGTTGCTTTGATTTTTTACATTGTACAATGTGCTCTAAAACAGCCATTCCAGCGAATTATTCCAAGAGACGATTCATTTTTCGGGTGACGAGATAGCTCGCTAAATGACTACATGTCGCAATTGTGCCCAATAACTCACATAGGTGCAGTTCTTATATAGTGGGAGAGGATCGACTCCAGTCTGATGTGTGCAACAACAAGACACAAGAATTCCAACGACGAACCTTTTCTTTCCGCATCTCCTGTCTGAGCATGTCACGGAGCTTCTGAGCCTTTTCCATCCTCTGAATGTCAGACGGGTCGTTCAAAAGTCGACTCAGGGAAAATCGGGGAATCGACGACTTCCTGCTCTTCGATGACAGGAGAGTCTTGGCTTTCTCTGACAGTGCCGCCGCTTCTTTGTCTGGCAGGGCCACTTTGTCCGGCGCCCGGTAAGGAACTTTGATGAGACTGCCGTCCAATGGCGCCAATGTCTTCTCTGTTTTTTTGGTTCCTTTTGGAGAGTGGTCAGCGGAGACAGCAGCTGCTTGTCCTGAACCATCATAAGAGACGAGGATGGGCTCCGGCTTCGGCTCCGGCTCGGGCGACGTCGGCGACTGGGCTCCAGACGGTACTGCTTGAGTTTCAATTTGTGGCTCGAGGTTTGAATTTGTGGGGGTACTTTCAGAGCCCACCTTGGCGGGGGACTTTGGCGTTCGAGGGAGAGCAGCGAGGCGACCCGGGGCCACCCTGGGCTTGACAGAGAAGCGTTTCCTCCTCTGAACAGCAGCTAAGGAGATGCTGCCATCCCCACTTGGATCATTTCCATCACTAAGCAGGAAAGAAAAATGTCTACATTAACCAAGAAATCCTTGTCTACATGAGGCTGTATGGCTTTAAAAAGTGGCGCATCATCTGGTGAGTGACATGGGCGCTAGCGAATGAGAGTGCGAGAGTTGGCTGGCTGTTAACTGGTTAAGCTAAGCTGCATGTTGAGAGGTTTCGCATGCGTTACGGCCATTGGCAGCTTGTGTACTCATTTCATGTTCAATTTCTGAGTGTTTATTCAATGAGGTGATCAAAAGTACACCAATGGATGCAAGGGTATTACAATACTGTCTCGGTAGCCATGGAAGGCTATGTTAAATTAGCTCACAAGCTAGCAAGACACCTCACCTTGTACAATTTCGCTCAACGTTGCCTGAAACCATGACTAATTATTGACTTCTAAAGGGTTGAGTCACACATTTCCTCCTTATTAGATAAACAAACTACTCACCTAACTGTGGGAGTTTTCGCCACAGGCGCATCACCGAGCTTGCTGTCAGTCACCACGGAGGCTGCCACGCTCTCGTCGACGTCTTTCGTCGTCTCTTTTGTCTCCTGACTTGCCGGTACAGCATCCTGTGATGAAGCTGCCGTCCTCCCGGCCCCACCCACGTTCGGACGAACGTTGAACCTTGAGCGGCGAAACATCAGGACCTGAACGTGTCATAAGAAGTGTCAATCAGCTATACTGGAATATCATACACATTGAAACTGATTATTTCTCAAGACTAGAAAAATGTAAACACTTTAAGCTGCTTAATATATTCATATTTGAACAGTGTCTCACAAATATGTGTCCACCCCTCATATTTTTGTAAATATATTTTCATGGTACAACACTTTACTACAATGTAGTCAATGTATAACTTGTATAATGGTCTAAATTTACTGTCCCCTCAGAATAACTCACACACAGCCATTTATATCCAAACCGGTGGAAACAAAAGTGAGTACACCACTAAATGTAGATGTTCAAACTGGGGTGCCAAGGTATTTGATGTGAAAGGGGATTTAGGAGGGTTTGAATTTTGTGTTGTCACAATGGTCACTGCAAGTATAAATTGCTCAGTTCCATGAAAAGATATAATAAAAAATGTACACTAATGTGAGGGATGTAATCAGTTTTGTGAGGTATTATGTGTTTGATAAGCTACAATTCTTGACTCAATAATTGCTGAACCTAAAAAAAAAAAAATGTTACCTTCATGTGTGGTTTACCACTCACTCACACTCACAGATGTGACATATGTGAAGCTGACGTTTAGGATTTATTTGAGGAAATAAATGTTTACAAATATGAGACTTTAATATTCAGGGGGAAAATGCATTTGCAGAACTAAAGGCACCTCATACCAGGGGTTTCCCTTGGTCAAATTAAAGCAGAAGTGGTACGTACCATTGTGATCCTTTGCACAGTATACCGCGTCCCAAACTGGTTGGAAGTCAGCAAATAGGGCCAATGTATTCCCATTTGGAGTGAACCGTGTGTCTCTATTAGCATTAGTTTGTATGGAAAATGATGCCTTAAAAGCTTGGAGGCAGAGATTTGCTTTAACGTATTTGTCACTGAATTATTTCATTAATCCGTTGCACTCTAAACTGGCCAGTCCCCCCAAATGTTATATGCAACACAGTATATACATTATTTGAGTAAGAATTCACTGCTGTTTTTTTTTAAGAGTAGGGGGGTGCAGTTTTGACACTTTCTGAGAGCACAACTGCTGATAGTCTAGCAGCACGAACACTGAAGTTTGTTGTTTCCAGAATATTAAAAGTTGACCTGTGACGTTGCCAGCAGAGAAAAAACAGCTGACCCGTTAGCGCTTCAAAACGTGCGTTTACTAATAAGACCGCGCGTGTTTTTGAAGGAAAACGCAATGAATTTAAACAAAATCAAAATATACCAGCTGGTAATAAGTCTGGGGAAATAACAGTGGACAAAACGTCAATATATTGTCTTTCCTAGCAAGATTACGACCCTAGTGTGTGGTGTGAGCCTTTTTCTAATGTCTTCCGTGGTTCTGTTTACGAAACCAAAAAAGTTTTATCGGTGATTCCTGATGTTTGTTCTGAACACTCACCTGCTCACCAGCGTTTCTTCAGTGAGGAGTAAAAGTACATGAATCGACGAGAAGAAGAAGCCCTGCAGGACTGTGGCAAAATATTAATCCGCCATGTTGTTTACGACGCAATATTACATCGCCCGCGAGTGGCATTGTGGGAAGTCACCGACGTCAAATGTACGTGTCGTCGTCTTCTTCTTCTTCTTCTTCTTCTTCTTCTTCTTCTTCTTCTTCTTCTTCTTCTGCTCCTCCTCCTCCTCCTCCTCCTCCTCCTCCTCACCACCGTCATCATTTCGAGAGACTTTTTTTAAATTATACCTTCTAGATCCACGCCTATAATTTTAGGATTAACCTGGCTTCAAACTCACAATCCTGCTATTACGTGGGACCGGCCTGCTGTAGAAAACTGGAGTCCTTTCTGTTTTAGTCATTATTGGCTACCCAAGCAGTATGCATATGTATTGCAGTTTTTCTAATGGTTGTATGTGTCTGAATAGAGGGACCAAAGTCGAAGCATATTTATGCATGTTTTTGTTCAGTTTTTGATGCACCCCCATTAGTGCCTCATTACTGTTTATTTTCAGTTTTGTTTTTGCTATACCTGTAGATAGCAAATGTTTTGAAAAATGAACTTTATATTTGGCAGTTTGAATGTCAAAATAATTTGTTAAATGTTCTTTTTTTATTATATTTTTAGACACATAACTGTAAAGCCTGCATGTTCATTTGGGGAAAACATTGTTCATATGTTCATTTGGGGAAAACATCGTTCATTTGAGATGTTGCTCTGAATAAAGCTAAAGGATTCATTTGTAAGGCGCTGGGCCCCCGCCAAGCGGTCGCGGACGGGCCCCGTCCCTGCGACATCGCTTTTCGATCCTTCAATGTCGACTCTTCCTATCATTGTGAAGCAGAATCCACCAAGCGTTGGATTGTTCACCCACTTAAAGAGAAGGTGAGCTGGGTTTGGACAGTCGTGAGACAGGTTAGTCTCACCCTACTGATGGTGTGGTCGCGATAGCAATCCTGGTCAGTACGAGAGGAATCGCAGATTCAGCAATTTGGTGTATGTATGTGCTTTGCTGAGGAGCCAATGGTGCGAAGCCACCATCTGCGTGATTATGACTGAACGCCTCTATCTCAGAATCCCACCTAGACGCAGGGATACCGTAGCATCATGGCCCCAGCAGTTAGCTCCAAACCTTGAGCCGGTTGCCAGCCAATCGCAGGGCACACATTGACAAACAACCATTTGCCCTCAGAATCACACTGAGAGACAATTAAGAGTACCCAATCAACATGTCATGTCTGTTTTTGGAATATGGGAGGAAACCGTAGTACCCAGAGAAAACCCACACAGGCATGGGGAGAAAATGCAAACTCCACACAAGGTCGGAGCCGGAATCGAACCCTACACCTCTGCACTGTGAAGCTGACATGCTCACCAGTCAACCACCGGTGGCGTCGCCCAATTGTGTATGCATTTATGTGAATACTTTTGAGAAAAATGTATCCCCATCTGAAAGTGAAACTCTTCATCCACTAAATTGCTCCTCTTTAGCAGTGCCACTTTTTTGTGTGTGTAATGTATTTTCATATCAGTATCCGCATTTGCGACTCCAATTCCAATGGGGAAGTAACATGTGACCGTTACATTTCTTAGACACATTACATTGTGATCTGTTTATATCGATTTCTGTGGTAAATCAATATATCGGGGCTGCATTGATATCTTTTGTTTGGGCCCTGCACGAATATAACGAAATTAACTCTAGACTCGGATTTAAATGAATCTACCTGCCTCCCAGATGAAGTTCATTGTACTGGACTGCGGATGAAGTCGGAATTGAACAGGAAACCAATTTGCCAATTTTGTTCGAGATCCTAACGGACCAAATGAAAATAATATGATATTTATGGAGATGATAAGGTTCTTCAGAGAGTAAAAAATAATTAATGTGATGTTTTTTAAAACATATTTATTCTTGAAAACGTTAACAAAATGGTCCGTGGAGAGATTGCTAGATGGGCTTCAAAATAACAACATCAACGTCGAACAATGATTTTTATTTTAATGGGGTCTTTATTTTAGTGTTTACCTAATGAAATAATTCTTAGATTTACTGAATAACCCCGGTCTTAAAGCGGACCGTTAAGTCTTACACATTACAAAAAATATTTTTATTTTATTCTGAAAAGACAATGCTCTTCCTGGAAGTTTTGCTCTGCCTTATGACCACGGAAGAAAATGATGGCACTGGCGAGTCACCACCTCCAATCATGGAATCAAATCTCGATGGAAAGGACGTGGTGTAATCGACTACACTGAGTTTGATCTGGAAATTGCTTCGGCGATCAGGTTATTTGTTCCATAGACTTGAATCATCTTCAAACGACTCCGTTGTAGCTTTTCGCGGTGGAACGGAGACCAACGTCTTTAGAATTTTTTTGCTTGAGAGGACTGTATATTTGGCTATTGTGGCAAATTAGCATGTCGCTTTAGTTAGACAGGAGAACTGAGGATGGAGTTGACGACAAGAGGAAAGTGACATTTAATCCCCTTGAACAATGCTGGCAGAAGTGGAAAGTGTGCCTTTCCACATTTGGTAGGACACCGCTATTGCCCTCTGGACATGTTGGATGTCCATACACGTCAGCACCGCTCCAGACAACGACAGCATTCATACAGCAACACTCCATCCGCCACAGGTTTCTCTTCTTAAAACAGCCATGCATTTGAAGTCAAGGAGACAGTGGACAACCGTCCTATTTGGTGTCATTCTCGGATTCACTGCGTGTTCTTGGTTGATTGTACCCCAAGTTCTGGAGAGAAAACGTAATGAATCCCCCCTGTGTTCGTTGAAAAGTCAGTCCGCAGTCGGGAAAATATCGGGAAACCTCGAGGACTCTGCGGTCGTCGACGACCGGGGCAATCACGTTTTCAAAAATGAGAACAGACCATATATTCGGGGGAACAATAGTGCAGACAACGGGAGGCTCTCGAGCCGACCGAAGCAGTTCCTCTTCGTGGGCGTGATGACGGCGAAAAAGTATCTGGCTACCCGAGCCGTGGCCGCGTTCAATACCTGGGCGCATTCAATTCCCGGGAAGGTGGAGTTCTTCTCGAGTGCTGGCTCCAACAACGTGGACGTTCCTGTTCCTATCCCGGTGATTTCACTTCCAGGCGTGGACGATTCTTATCCGCCACAGAAGAAGTCATTTATGATGCTGAAATACATCCATGATCACTACCTGGACAAATACCAGTGGTTCATGCGAGCAGATGATGATGTCTATATAAGAGGTAATTATGCTTTTTCTATGGGTTTTTTTTTTCCTGGGGACAAGACAAAATTAGCAAAACTGTCGTTTGTGGTCATATGGAAAACAACTTCGTTGCCCCTCTCCCAATATAAATATATGATGACCTCACTGATGTAGCTGTGTTAAGAAATGTTGAACCGTGATACACAATAAAGCAAACCACTGTCATTATTGCGTGAGGTATTTGCATTTGCGTCAAACTTAATTGTTCACACATTTTGATCATAAACTAACTAACTCCAAGTATGTTTTCATATTATTATTATTTTTCATTAAGTTACCATTCTATTTCCCTTCACCCTGTTTAGGTGAGAAGCTAGAGTTGTTTCTGCGTTCTCTGAATAGCAGTAAGCCTCTTTACCTTGGCCAGACTGGCCTCGGCATGGCAGAGGAATTGGGCAGACTAGCGCTTGAGCCTGGGGAGAACTTCTGCATGGGCGGGCCTGGGATGATCTTCAGCAGGGAGGTACTCCGCAGGATGATACCGCACATTGGTACTTGTCTCAGGGAGCTGTACACAACCCATGAGGATGTGGAAGTGGGCCGGTGTGTGCGACGCTTTGGAGGGACACAATGTGTGTGGTCCTATGAGGTACTGATTGAGTTATTCAGCTGTTTCTCAGATTCATTTTGAATATTTAAAGTTGGGTTGCGAAATACACTAGTGTCATTTTTGTGTTAAGGTAAAGATTAAGAACGAAATGATCATGGTAAACTGAGGACTGGGTTTGGATGGCCGTGAGATGTGGAACTGAGAAGACTATTTACACTTGGAATTATTTTGAATGCACAATTGATATTAATTTACTTTTTTTTTTTTTTGCCGCATCTGCAACATATTTGTTCCCATTGATAACAAGAAAGTTCCAAACAAAATTGCATGACTGTGATTGAGATACAGTACTAATGAAACAGACGACATTATGTTTATACTGGGTCCTTTACAAATGCTCCCCTCCCCTAGACAGAAAAAAAAACCCATCTAATTTGGGAATTCTTTCCACAGATGCAGCAGTTATTCTATGAGAATTACGAGCACAAGAAAGGTTTCATCGAGGAGCTCCACAATAGCAAGATCCACAATGCCATCACACTACATCCCAACAAATGGCCAGCTTACCAGTACAGACTCCATAACTACATGTTGACCCGCGAGATCTCAAGACTTCGCTACCACACCATTCTGCTCCATCGGGAAGGCCTGACTATGACTCACCTCAGTGACACAGAAATGTTGTGGGAGGACCAACAGCTGGGAGGACCGCCGTCTTATATGCGGTATCAGCCCAGTGACCGAAATAACGTTATTGAGTGGAATTTCTTGACCGGCCGCCATATTTATTCCGCTGTTGAAAACAAGATGCCCCGCCAAAACCTTGTAAGCTCTCTTCGAACTGCATTAGAAGATATCATACTCCAAGTCATGGAAATGATTAATGAAAATTCAAAAACTCGCGGACGTGTCATAGATTTCAAAGAGATTCAATATGGCTACTACAGAGTGGATCCAATGCACGGGGCTGAATACATCTTGGACTTACTGCTTCTGTACAAAAAACACAAGGGACGTAAAATAACGGTTCCCGTGAGACGTCACGCGTACCTTCAGCAGTCCTTCAGTCGACCCTTCTTTCATGAAACTGAAGAGTTGAATGTGGCCGACCTTGTGACTGCGATCAACTCCGAATCCCAGTCCCTGTCTTTTCTACCCAACTCTCTGAAGTTCCTGTCTCGTTTCCAGTTCTATGAGTCAACTAGGGAAATATGGGAGAAAAGCCAAAGGAAAGTTAACATCCTCGTCCCGCTGTCCGGTCGCTATGACACTTTTGTCCGTTTCATGGAGAACTTTGAAAAAGTGTGTCTGATACCTAAGCAAAATGTAAAACTCTCTGTGATTCTCGTGGACAACGAGAGCAACGAGGACAAAGGAAAACATATGCACTTAATCAAAGATTACAACAGGAAATATCCCAAAGCCGATCTGTCAGTGATTCCCATGACGGGAAACTTTTCTCGAGGGTTTGCTCTCGAATTGGGCTCCTCCCTGTCTGATAATGACACTCTACTCTTCTTTTGTGATGTTGATCTTATCTTTAATGCAGATGCCCTGCAGCGCTGTAGAGATAACACGGTTCAAGGGAGCCAGGTGTATTTTCCCATCATATTTAGCCAATACAACCCTAAAATAGTGTACGCTGAAAAGGCCCCGAGAGAAAACAGTTTTGTTCTCACCAAGAAAAGTGGCTTTTGGCGTACCTACGGCTTTGGAATAGCCTGTATCGTCAAGAGTGATCTGTTGAAAGCCGGTGGATTTGACACTTCAATTCTTGGCTGGGGTTTGGAAGATGTAGACCTTTACACCAAAGTTATTAACTCCGGCTTAAAAGTGTTGCGAAGTCAGGAGCCGGGAATTGTACATATTTATCATCCTGTCCATTGCAACTCGAGTCTTGATCAGAAGCAACTCAAAATGTGCCTTGGGTCGAAAGCAAGCACGTATGCTTCAACAATGCAGTTGGCAGAGCTGTGGATGGAGAAACACATCGAAGGAGTGTATAATAGAACTTTATCCTGACATTCCTGCCTATGTGCATGCCACCATACAAGTTTACCTCATTTCTAGTCAGCAATAGCATCTAATGGTTTGGGTATTCTGTTGGACAATGATTCCAACGAACCTCGACAGTATTTTTTTTTTTCCTCAAAGCTACATTAGAAAGAAGCCGACCAGTTGCCCATGTGAACAGCCCATCATCCAATTTGTAAAAGGAAGTGGGACTTGAGCATGGCGAAATCCAATTTAATATGAGACCCGTTTTGGGTTCATATTATTTTGTGGGTTCACTTTGTACAGTTGGGTTCGACTTGTGTTTTTATTAACTGTGGACAGACAGTGTTGATGGCCCATTGTTCAAAATCAATTTCAATGATGATTCATGCTTTTGTGGGTCTACTTCTACCCCCAATGTTATTTTAGCATCTTTAACTCATTCAATCTCAAAGACGTTTTTAAACGTCTTTTCAGACTTGGCCCATAATTGGCTGGTACTGAATGAGTTTAAAGTAGCTATTATAAAACAATTCAAAAAGTGTTTGTCAATATCGATTTTTTTTTTTTATATGGTATGATGTTATGAAAGTGGTATTGTTGTGTCAGTGAGTCCAATGATATACTGTAATTAGCAACAATTGGCCTAGATTTATTCAGATTTGATCTTTTTCCATATTGTAGTTATACAAGTATAAGAGTTCAAATTTCAAGCTCCTTTTTCTTTCATAGTACCGGTATATACATTGCAACGTGTGTATGTACTGTATATATGTATGTATAGTATGTGTATGTATGTACAGTATATTCAGGTGCAATATATACGTGTGGGCATATACATGTGTATAAATTATGTGTATGTGCATATGTGTATATATGTATAAAATGCAATATATATACACACACAGTACGTTTCACAGATCAGCTCAGGGAACATACTAGTACTAGTGTCTGCCTGGCCATGTAGCTCGTTGACGGGTTCTTGCTGTCAAGCTCAGGTCAAGCGATATACCCCAGCCCATAGTGCTGGTACACATGGCTAAACTGGGTTTTGTAATAAAGTGGAAGCGACTCTCGAGAGAAAAATGACTTTTCTAGCTATTGAGGCAGTGTCTATTTCCATTTCATGTTCTAGTCATTGTTGCAGGCTTTTATTGTCTTTCATAACCTCGCCACAGGTGTTTGAGCTTTGTGGTGAATAAATCCAGGAGGCTTCAAATAGATCCAGTTGAAAATGTTTGCATTTGACCGTGCATAGAAAGTATACTATAAAATCTCCTTAGGATTTACCACACATTCCGTATCAGGGGAATGGAATGTTTAAATAGAGACCGCGAGCAGCCATTTCTTTCTCTTGAAATGTATGACTCACTTCTTCTGACTGTGACCAACACTTCATTTATAGCTTACATTAATTCAAGAATAAAATTGATTTGAACGGTGGTCACTGTATATATTCTTTTCATTGGAGTTGTATAATATTTTAAATTATCTCCAGGACAAAGTGTTCAAAGTGACTAACTAAAGCATGCAAAGGAGAACAGAAACATGAAACCAATTTCAACCCACTGTTCATTGTCAACTAAATGGAATTTTTCATTCAAGTGTTTCAAAATTCCATCCACCCTTCATTTTATGTTCTGTACCTTTGTTTTTTTGTTTGTTTGGGTTTTTTTTTAATCTGAGCAAAAAAATCAATAAAAATATGTGCAAATTCAGCCATTGTCCAACATTGTGATTGTTGCTAAAACAAGATCTTCCTTTATCCATCCATCCATTATCCAAACTGCTTATTCTCAAGAGGGTCACAGGCATGCTCGAGCCTATCGCAGCTGTCTTTTTATGGTAGGCGGGGTACACCTTGAACTGGTTGCCAACCTATCGCAAAGCACACATAGACAAACAACCATTCACAGTCACAATCACACTTCGGAGCAATCTATTCTCAAGTGTTGATTTAATCTACTTTGCATGTTTTTGACAAGAGGGAGGAAACCGGAGTACCTGGAAAAAAATCCACCCAGGCACGGGGAGAACAGGCAAACTCCACACAGGAAGGCCGGAGCTCGGTTTCGAACCCAGGACCTCTGTACTGTGAGGCAAATGTGTAAGCGAGTCGTTCAGTGTGTCCCCCAAGATCTTTATAATGTGAGCAATAATGACAAACAACAATGGAATTTTGTTATTTTTGGCATTCTTCAAAGGAAAGGAGAACGACTTTCTGTGAACTTGTATTAAGTCAGCGTACTCCTTCAGCTTGCTGGGGTGAATCATCTGTTGACAGGGGAAAAAAAGGCCAATCACCACCACAAAAAACTGGGAGAATATTCTGTGACTTCTGTATTTAAAGTTACAATACCGGCAGAGTGTAAAAGAAAAAAATCTTCTGGATTCACCAAAATAACTGAATGAAACCAAGTTTGTTGATAAAGTGTAGGCTTTTTAGTATTTTTTGTTTATGACTGAGTGTGGAAAGATAGGCAAATGCTTTGGTTGTCTGGATAAAAAGAATTGGCGTGCAAGATACGCAAACCATGTAAATGTGTGCTTCACAACAAAATAAAAGTTGATTACATAAATAAAGCTAACATAATGTGATTTAATTAATCCATTAGCACAAAAACCAATTCCACAGGAAATGCCGACATAATTTTATTTTGTAATGGACCCCACACATTTCTCATCCGCACAGTGAAAGCGTCCTGACAGTGGAGCCTGCCCTGGAAGCGACCTCACAGTGGAGGTCTGCAGCCAGATTCTCTTGATGTTTTATTGGACTTACAGTGCACTTCAACTGTAGTGTGTGTGCAGTTGTGCGTGTGTGTGGATGTGTCTGGGCAGGGGAGAGCCGACAGTATGCACTCCAAAAGAGGCACGTGTGACTGTGTGGCTTCTTATGACCATAAAACTGAGAAAATGTGCATCTGAAGTAAACAACAATAGAGGAGCGCTCAAAATAGTAACATCCCATAATGCCATGCGGTTGATCATACTAGTAGGCAACTTCGCCTTTCCATTGCGAATATAGGTTCGTAAAGATATTTAGACTCATCTACGTCAGGGGTCTCCAAACTACTTAGGATCGTCCAAATGCTGCTTCAGAGCTGGCTGAGGAACTGATCATTTAAATCAGGTGTGTTGCAGCCAGAAGGGATGGAAAACAGGCAGGACAGCTCTGGATTCTCATTCTTTAACAATACCATTGGTGCATTGCAGAGCAAACAAAGTTTGAATGAGAATAAACAAAAAATTGATAAATTCCAACACCTCTGATCACTTGCTGCAATTGCTGAGCTACAGATCATGCACCACCGTAGATTGAAGGTGCCCTAGTTCTTTAATTATATTTCGGAAACACTTTTTTTTTCTTTTGTTGACTTGAAACTGATGTCATGCTTAGGGTGCACAATCCACTTTCACAAAAATATCGAATATTAATAACACACACAGACACAAATCTTTTTTCCCCCTTAACATCCCTTGTGGTTGACTTGGGACCAGCCGCGAACTAGCGGTTGACCACGATTGACTGGTTGGCAATTTATGATCGAGAGCGATGGAAAAGTATTCGGAGATTTTAGACAGGCAGGCGAGTGTGCGGTAAATTGCAGTTTGATTGGAGATTTGGTGTTGTTGATAATTTACACTCTGAAAAAAAAAATCTGGTCTCTTCCATGCAAATATCTTCTGACAAATAAAGTAAGATTTTTTTTTCTTCTTAATTATACACAGGTACTATCCTACCAAGCATTATCTTAAATTCAAGAAAGACATCTGTGTTGATTGTTTGTTTCGTGGAATGTCCCCTGAAACGATGATTCACTTGTTCTGGCAATGTCCGTATACCAACAAATTTTGGAAAGATATATTCCGGTTTATGATTGATTATGTTGACTCTGACTTTACTCCACTGGAAAAATATACTGTTTGGCTTCTTCAAAAATTACGGTTAAAAAAAAAACTAAAAAAAACTAAACAAGTGTTCATTAAACATTTTATGATATTCTAGCTAACTTCCATATCTACAAATCTAAATTTAGTCATTCAAAAGCTATTTTCTTAAGTTTTGAGGCAGAAACCAAGCAGTACTTGAATTCTACTTTGGACTCCAAAAACAAGAAAGCAGTTAAGATTGTGCTTTGTGTTTATTTAGAATTTTTGATATTTAGAATTTTTGACATCCCTTGGGTCTTTATACTGTATATGTATTCATAACGTGTTTGGTTTGCTTTCTGTGATTTGTAATTTGACTTATTCAATAAAGATTATTATTTTTGAACAATGGATGCTGTCATCCAACGCAGGTTAAGGAAAGTGGCTAAAGGTGAGGAGATTTGACTTTCAGAAGAGCCCTTAAAACTCGCTTCAGCTGCCATAAAAAAATGAGTAAATATTGTGTGAGTCATTGTGAGAGATAGTTTTGTGTTCCAGAAAAGGTGTGTGGCTGAAGCGTTGCTGTATGTGGTGAGTGGCAAAAAAAAAAAAAGAATGAATGTTTAATTCAATAACTGGCACGAATTTTTTTAATTATTTCAATATTTAATTAGTAAATTGATATTTCATTATTTAATAATTTCAACATTTAGTTATTTCAACGATCCCCAAACACTCTCTCTCTCTCTCTCTCTCTCTCTCTCTCTCTCTCTCTCTCGCGATGACGGATTACGTTGCAGGAAGGGGAGGGAGGTAAACATGGCGTCTGGACAGCAGTGGGTGTTGGTGGAAATGGTACAGGCGTTGTACGAGGTATTGTTGTCTCTGCCACACATTTTGCCGAACGGAATGTATGTAATTCGTGTGCTTTCCAACCTAATGATATTAACTTTTAGAAAATGTTGCGCCGTATGATAGTTGCTAACTTCCGGAGTCAAGAGGTACCTGAAGTCTTGATGTACTCTCAGTCTCAACCAATCGCGTGTTGGTTCTTGCGAGTTTATGTCGTGTACGAACCTGTCAACGCCGAACGTGAATTTAAGGAGATTGCCGAATGCTTAAAAATGTTTCTAAGGACGTGGCTGGAAACAGTGTGAATGTAGTTAAATGCGTGAAATTATTGTCGGACAAAACGTAATTTAACACGATGCGGAAATTGTTCCGCTTTACAGTTTGTGTGGATATAATTCATTTATTGTCACAATATACTGGAGAAACGAAGGGTACACACACGTATTATGTATCCTAAAATGGAGTATTGTATACGAGTTTTTAGCTTATTTTTTTTCATTTGTTTTTAAATTGTAAGACGCGTGACTGTTGTTCCTCACTTATCATTGGTCCGAGTCAAATTACATCCAGAGGCCCAAAACCAGGGATGTGCACCGACAGAGGTGCAAAGGTAGATTGTATCAGATCAGACCCGTCCCCACGGGCCGGCCATAGGTGGCTTTGCCTGCCCACCAAGACGTTTGTGCCACCGACTTGAGGCACTTATCTCTAAAAATGAACGTCCCCCCAATTTTATAATGAATAATAGTTGCTATTTTTGTTTTGTCAAAGTTTACCACTAAGACATTAAAAGTATAAAGAAATAATGTGATTTTGTCAGGACGGCATGGCTCGGTGGTAGATTGGTCGTTTCTCAACCTGGAGTTTGATGTTTTGATCCCCGGCCGTTGCTGTCATGTCGGTGTCTTTGAGCAAGATACATATTTGTAGCTAAGAGCACAAGACACTGCGAATGAACATGGGACAAAAAATAATCGTCAACAATCTTACACCACTTAATATCACAAAACTGCAATACATCATCACCCAAGTGTATGTTGACATCTGTACTTATGCCCACATCCATCTCTGAAAATATCACAATGATCGCCTCAATGTCAACTATTTTTTGGACAAAGCGTTTTCCACAAGAGGCAACATAAGCTTATTTCGTGAACTCCTCTATGGAAAGAAAAACACTTTTTGTCCATATAATCAGAAATATTGCGGTGATGTAACATTTTCAGATATTAATAAATTAATTTCAGATATAAATGTCAACATATGTTGATGACTGTTTTTGAGTTTTTGGCGTCAAGTCAACTGTATTTATAGAGCACTTTCAAACAGCCATTGCTGCATACAAAGTGCTGTACATGGATCAATTGAACATACCCGGTATATAATAAACAGTAAAACAAATCGGTAATAAAGACAGTAGAAAGCACCAAACAGTAAAACCGAGAACAGAGACAAAGCGTTTTCCACAAGAGGCAACATAAGCTTATTTCATGAACTCCTCTATGGAAAGAAAAACACTTTTTGTCCATATAATCAGAAATATTGCGGTGATGTTGTAATATTTTCAGATATTAATAAATTGCAGATAGAAATGTCAACATATGTTGATGACTGTTTTTGAGTTTTTGGCATCAAGTCAAGTCAGCTGTATTTATAGAGCACTTTCAAACAGCCATCGCTGCATACAAAGTGCTGTACATGGATCAATTGAACATATATAATAAACAGTAAAACAAATCAGTAATAAAGACAGTAGAAAGCACCAAACAGTAAAACCGAGAACAAATCATGCTGAGTCGAATGCCAAAGAATACAAGTGAGTAAACAGGCGACGTTTAGATTCCTTCATTATGTGTTTAGACTGTTGCTGGCACATCACACTATGGCAAGTGAAGAGGGACACATTACATTGGCGTCGGAAACTAAAGAGCCATTTGAACCTGTTTCATGAAAGAAACCATGGGAGCCACAAGCCCTTTTGATGTCAAACAGTTGATATATCAAACAGAGATATCATTCCCCCTCCCCGTTTTTTTCTTTTCATTTCTGCTACAGACACTGCCTTAAGCCAGGTGGCCCTTCAATGTGATACGTCAGCTTGTCTGCCATATTGGATGTGGCCATTGTATTAGCCATAAATTGGCAAATAATTTTCATAAAATCAATTTAGAATGCCAACACAATCAAAAGCAATATATTAATCCAATGAGTTGTGGCATGATATATCTCCAAGGAGCAACCAAATGAGACATTCACAAAATCGCTTCACTTTGCCACACACAATATGTATGTGTCGTCAAAAATACTCAGGGACTGCACAAATACAGTATGCTGGCATCTAATAAATAAGTCCCAATCTGAATGAATGCCTGAATAAACTTGCAGGTTTTGTTTTTTTAATGTGAAACATATTTTAAAAATACATCAAACAAGCTATTGCTAAGCACTATTAAATTCTGCCTTTACAAC
Organism: Hippocampus kuda; assembly: GCA_901007745.1. Taxonomy (NCBI): domain Eukaryota; kingdom Metazoa; phylum Chordata; class Actinopteri; order Syngnathiformes; family Syngnathidae; genus Hippocampus; species Hippocampus kuda. Next base: position 10,423 of record CAAKHF010019551.1, on the reverse strand, counting down.
CAGGGAGCAATTGATACAGATGTGCCTCGTTCAGTGGCACCTCAGCCAGTTGGAGGAAACTGTTGTGATAGCTAATTGTCAGTAACTGCCCCATTCTCCCGATTGTATTGAATAGCCACTCTGAAATCAGTAAATCAACATGCGACAAGTTTTGCAAAATAATCTTGAACTGTCTTCCTCAGGCTCCATCTTATCACCTCATTTTGGAGGGCATCCTCATTTTATGGATAATCAGGCTTCTCTTCTCTAAAACGTACAGGCTCCATGAGACGAATAAACTGACTGAAAAGGTAACACATGCGTGTACATGTGTATGCGTGCAATCACATGTCACTCGTCTACTCTTCTTTGAACTTTGGGTTCATTCTTTGTTGCTCTTAACAGGAAAAGGAAGATCTTATTGAGGAGTGGCAGCCTGAACCTCTTGCTCCTACTATTTCCAAAGATTCACCCTACATTACCTATGATGTTGTCACAGGGTAAAAATTTAGCCAGCTGAGACTTGATGCTATAAGCGATTCTAGTCTTTGTAATTGAGCTCTTTGCACCCAATGCTGTGATTTCATATCAGTTCATATCAGGATAAAGGTTTTCCCCTTTTTAGTTGGATGAAATGATCATAGCCTCACATAAATAACTAATAAATAAATTTGCCTGAGGCAATCCTTTGATGCTCTGAACCAAGGTTCATTTGAAGTTCAAACTTTAGAGCCATGTTTCTCCCTCCGACTTTGGTAGATTTTCAAATTGTATGTCTGTTTCATTCCATTTGTGTTTTGATTTAGTGGATGCATGATTTTGATTGTTGAGAATACTGTGGTAACATTATACTGCAATTGCAATATGTTTTCATCTTGGGATTTTTTTTTGTTTGGTTTTTAACCACATAGCAGTTATCTCTTTTTTGATATTATCTTGTCATATGTTATTCCACATCTTGAATGACAGACCTCCCAGCCACAAAATCGTAATCAATGGGAAAGAGTGCATTAACTTTGCATCATTTAACTTCCTGGGTCTCCTTGATAATGAACGAGTCAAGGTCAGTGTTTCAACTCCGTTCATCCTTGTCAAACTACATTCTTCTCATACTCAAGATTGGAGCACAAGTTTTCTGTTGGGTAAAGTAATGTTCAGTTAATCATGTCTAATTACATTACATTTTATTATTGCAGCAAAAGGCACTGTCATCCTTGAAGAAATATGGAGTCGGAACATGTGGTCCTAGAGGGTTCTATGGAACATTTGGTACATGATATATTTATATTTTTTTCTTGCTCATTCTTTTGTTATTGTGTTCTAAAGCCCAGCAAAGTGATGCCCATTTGTGTCCTACGGTTGTCCTTGTGAAGCTGAAGTGAGCTCCCAGCCACTGTTTCCAACCCGGTTTCAACTTTCAGAGGTTATTGTTTTAAATAAAACAATAACAGTGTTATCAATCTAGTTGACTGAAATCGCTCCGGTTTATTAACTTCCAGGGACGATTTCTCTATCAATGCAAATGTCCTTCAGGAAATGGTTTTGGCAGTTCGTCAAATTAGTTCGTCGTCATTTGTGTATGGTTTTTCTGTCTATATGTTTCAAATATCATAACTCCACTCTAGAGGACTACATACAATAATCTGATTCCGTTTTATTGTTAAGATTATATTCTATGAGTTCGGTACTGAGCTGCACAGATATTTTGTTGTTTGTTGTCAAGAAGCAAATCCACAGTGCCTTGATACAAGTAATTGACCTTTGAATCACAAACTACAATTGACAGTATTTTGAGATTTTATGCAACAGACGATCACAAAGTAGCACAGAATTGTAAAGTGAAATGAAAATGACATCTTGCTTTCTAAACTTTAGGCAAATATCAATCTGAAACAATTGTGCATTTGTGTTCAGCGGCACACGTGCACGCGTAGGCACGCAAGCAGAACTGAGGCCCTTGAGGACTAAGTTTGGATGCTGATTTAATGCTTTTCAACAGCAGAAAGAGCCTCTTTTTTCTCTGGGATGAAACCCGTGACTCTTAATAATATGGAACAATCTGCTTCAGTAGTTTTCCCTCACTTGCGGTTAACTCGGAAAATGATTATCAAACCTATTTGAGATTGATGTCAGTTTTGGGAAGAGATGGGAGAAATGACAAAATTCAACATCAAAACTCAAACTCTAGAACTTTAAAATTCTATATGCATAATTTTATAAAATGGCGTCAACACTTTTATTTTCCCAGATGTTCACCTGGAGCTAGAGAGTCGGCTGGCCAAATTCATGAAAACAGAGGAAGCTATCATCTACTCATATGGCTTTGCTACTGTCGCTAGTGCGATTCCCGCTTACGCCAAGAGGGGAGACATCATCTTTGTGTAAGCACCATCTCTGCAGACTATACCGGAAAATCTATTGAAATTCTGACTGTAAATGATGCCAAATGAGTTGTTGTTGCAACGTTGAAGAGATTAAGGAATTTTATTTTGAAAAGCAGAAGCACACTTGGTCCAATGAAGTTTTGTGTAAACCTGAGCTAAGAATCTGGTTCATCATTTTGGTCTTGAACCATATGTCACATTGAACCTGACCTGAGTCCAAAGATCAGTGTGTGCTCAGTTCAGGTCTGGTACTCAGCCTCTGGCTCTGAAAACTAGTCATTTCCACTTCAGAGGAGGAGCGAACATGTTTGTGTCACTTAAATGGTATTGAAAATGAACGGCATTAGGAGAAAGAAAAAAACATTCTCCTCTGTATCATGACTTTAGGCGGCAATCATTTTGTAAAGTCTGTGATGTGCCTGTTTATTTGTTTGCAATGCCACGGAAAGAAAGACTCAATTGTCTTTAAGTATAAGCCATTTTATTTGGCTTAGTTGCTTTTATGTTCTTGGATGCGACTTGGAGAGACTCTTTTTGTTTGATATTTGTAATTGCCTATTGTCTATTTTTGTGTCGTATAGGCCCATGTGGGTTGGGCACCATTTACAGCGCATTACACTCAATATGAAATATATTAAGGGTAACTCTTAAATGATCTATTAGTGCAAAAAAATATCCTACAGTGTTTTTGGCGATGTCGGCAATATAATGTCTGCTTTTTTACATTGTAACTCCTGTTTGCACTTTTGCATTGCTTGAATTTGTTTCACAGAGGGACAAAGCCCTAAAACTAAGACATAAAGCCTTGCTTTAATTTCATTGTATTTTGTATTCAGGGATGAGGCAGCCTGCTTCTCCATCCAAAAAGGCCTCCAAGCTTCCCGCAGCTTCATAAAATACTTCAAGCACAATGACATGCATGACTTGGAGAGGCTTCTCCAGGAGCAAGAGTTGGAAGACCAGCAGGTTGGTGAACGAGGCTACGGGAATATTTGTATATGACATTCTTGGTGAGTTTGAGGTAAAAGAAAAAATCTTAGTTGAAAAGGATGCCAATTCACCCTTAGCAGCGATAACTACTTCAGCTGTTCTGGGAAGGCTTTCCACAAGTTCAGGGGTGTGTTAATGTGAGATCACACATTGATGATAGATGAGAAGGCCTGGCTCTCAATCCCCGCTTGAATTCATCCCAAAGATGTTCTATCCAGTTGAGGTCAGAACTCTGTTAAGGCTAGTCATTCATTTGCCCACTCCTTGCGAGCAAACGTCTTTGGTTGTGTCAAGTTTGAAGGGTGCTTTTTTCCAGATGGCCCCCTTCCACAGTTCCAGAGGATTTAGATCAGGCCTTATAGAAAGCCACTTCAGAATAGTCCAAGATTTTTCTCCATGCCGTTCTTGGGCGTTTTTAGCTGTGTGTTTTGGATGATTGACTTGTTCGAAGACCCATGTTAAACGAAGCCTACAGAGTCAGAGATACTGTTGCTAGTGCTTTGATTTTCTTATTCTGAGCTTTGCACCATCTGGTTGCTTTTGCCAGTGAATAATTCTTTCCATTGTAGATTGATGGGCTCCAAATTGGTTTTTTAGCCATGGGTTTTGGGTAGAAACACACTGATATCTCACCGCCTTGGTATTGTTAGCGCATACTTGAATGAATAAGCTAAGACCAGCCAAGTTGTCACATGGTGATTGATTATGATGATCAATTATCAAGTTAAAATCAATGCATAGATTAATCTGCTATTTATTTTGTTAATTGTAATGGGATGTTTTCCTGTACCACTCCTGCTATTTGATAACATTTTTAAATACCTGTGTGACATGCTGTAGAATTTGTCAAAAGCTGATCTTAAAGTTGACATTATTCTACGCTCTGGTGAGGAACAGATCATTTCTGTGTCCTTAATTAAAATTAAAGAATTTAATTTTCCGCATTTATTTAATGAATTTTAATGTCACACAAATTCTTATTAGTCTATATAGATATAAATACTGTACAAAGCCCGGAACACCAGCTCATGCTGGGTAGTTGAAGTCAAATATTTATCTTTAATTTAATTTAATTTCATTAAAATGTTTTAATGAAAATGGTGACTTCAGTTTCTCACTTTCTACAGCACAGGTAGGTTGTTGCTATTGCAATAGCTGTTGCAGATGATGTGGGCGGAAGAGAGCTGCAGAAAGTACAGTTTCGGATGAACAGAATATATAAGTGTGTGTTTGTGTGTACATATATATATATATATAGTATTTTCCGCACTATAAAGCGCTTCGGAGTATAAAGCGCGCCTTCAATGAATGGCATTTTTAAAAACTGTTTTCATATATAGGGTGCACTGCATTATCATGCACAGAGAATAGAAGCTACAATAGTAGCTGCAGATGCATTATGCGTCTACTAGATGGAGCTACACTAAAGGGAATACAATACAATACAAATGTATGAGGAGCTTTTACAACTGCTGTAGCGAAGTGCTTTACAGAACATTTATAATACCACGTCCAAGAAATCTGAATATTGATTCCAATGTAAGGCGCATCGGATTATAAGGCGCACTGTCGTCTTTTGAGAAAATTGAATGCTTTTAGGTGCGCCTTGTAGTGCGGAAAATACGTTAATTTGCTATAATGTAGATTTGATGAACATTATTGGCTGTTTTTGTTGCAGAACCCTCGTAAGGCTCGAGTGACTCGCAAGTTCATTGTTGTGGAGGGACTGTACATCAACACTGCTGACATCTGTCCTCTTCCTGAACTGGTAATTGGAACATCGCACGTGGGCTATGCTGCACACTCTCATACTAAATGACGTGATGAAGTCATGTGCCTACTGTATATTTGTATTTTATAAATCAATGTCTACTGTTTTGCAATTGACGCCAAAGTATCTCAGAAACTGCTCAATTACGCTTCTTTCCATTGCCTTAACTGACTTAAACAAGAGACTGTTGTCCTTGACAGCAACCTTCACCAGATAATGCTGTCCTTGTCAGCAAACAATGTAGAGTGAACGCAGGAACAAATATTTGAATCTTATTGGTATGGAATCCTTTAGTGTGTAAAGTGCCAATGTCCTTCCATGTTCTCGTCCCAAGTACGGGAAATACAAATGTTTAATGATATTCTTTTAGCAAATGAGTTATTGCTGTTAAAATTATGACACAAGGAGCGCTGCATGGAAAGACAGCACTTTCTATGCAAGTTGAAGGTTACAGAAACCTCTTTAAAATATGTATTTTTTCCATTTAGCTGCCCCTAATGACAATTGGTCCTGTGAAAATAAGGAACCCTAACATACTGTGTTGTATACTTGATATCTTAATTGCCTCTGGTAGGGTAGAATGGTTCAGTGCTAGAGTGGTCTTCTCCTAAACCAGAGAGGTTGTAGGTTTGATCCGGCCCTTGTGACCATGTCAAAGTGTCCACGAACAAGACACTGAACCCCCAGTTGCTCCTGATGCTGCTTCATCAGCAGGTGATTGCAAAGTCAGTAGCTGGGTTTCCATGACAGGTTTTTCACAAAATAAAAGTGATATTTCTACCTTTTCGATAACATTCAATTGATACATGTCGATGTTTCCAATGAAGACTGTTTGGTTTCTGAGGTGAAATTCTTGTTCTGTCCCATCTTGCGAGATCTCATGAAACGTTCTTGCAAGACTTTCAACAGAGCGTGAAACATGGACTTATATATGGATTTATACATCCGTGGCGTGAAATTTTTGAGAGGTAAACGGGTGGGACCTGCTCAATCCATGCAAGGCGAGTGCATAGACCGCCTGGGTGCTGCGGGATCAACCTCCACGGTGACTCTGCCCCGGGGCACGGCGGTCAACAGCAGGATACACTTCCTCCCGCCGCGGTGCACCACAAACGGCAATGGGTCAGCCTGTAAAGACTTGGGACGACGATGCGTTGCTCCCTGCCCGGAGCTTGCCGCTTCCCCTGGGGCCGCCGGACAGTGCTCGCTGTGCCATCCAGTTTTCACTCAGATTTCCTCGAGATTGGGCCCAGCGTCTGCCCCCTGAATCTCGATGCTTTGGGAGGCGTCATCCTGCAAACTCACTCATGTCAACCTGTTTTTCTGCGTGGGTGTGGGTGCGTGAATATTTAAACTGCATTTTTGGAGACAGATTCACAGACTAATTGGCTCCCGGTGTTCCTGTTTTTTATCAAAATAACCTTGGACAAAAATGCATCTGTCTGCGCGACTACGCCTACGATAACATTCTAAGATTAGTGTGAACGCTTACTAAGTGTCATATTGCAGTTACTGTTAACACATAATGTAGTAATTTTTACATAATTCATTGTGGACTAATTTTGATCATTTTTTTTACAATATTGTCATTCAGGTGAAACTAAAATACAAGTATAAGGTGCGGATTTTCCTGGAGGAGAGCATGTCTTTCGGTGTGTTGGGAGAGCATGGCCGAGGGGTCACGGAGCACTTTGGAGTCAAAGTAGGTACTTTCAATTTGAAGTTTCATGCAACTAATGTTCAGACGGTTTCTCACAGGTCTGAGGAAGGACTCTGTTCTAGTATTTGACTGCAGTCCAGAACTGTCCTCTGAAACGCTCCATCTTCTTTTAGGCCGTGTTTGATTTTTTTATCTGTGGGGACTGACAACATACTTGTGTCTCATGTTTGTGCAGATAGAAGACATTGACTTGATCAGTGCTAACATGGAGAATTCTGTGGCCTCCATTGGAGGCTTTTGCTGTGGACGCTCTTTTGTTATAGACCACCAGGTAAATGCCTTCAAATGGGTATTTCTGTGAAATGTATGAAACACCACCTCCACCCCGCCCACTGATGCCCATTGAATAAATAATTGAATTTTTTTGTTTAACTCATGGCACTGGATGAAAGAGTGAAATTTTAGCTCTCGAAATGAAACGTCTACGATTTCCATGGAATGTACATTAATGCCAGTTCTTAATAGCAATGCTTGAAGTGGGTCAGAAGGCAACAGTACGCAGTACCAGCACCTCTCACTTTTAGCCTGTAGCGTACCTGGACTTGCCATGATCCCACGGTACCATCTCTTGTTCTATTTCTCTTTTCGTCTTTATGATACTCATATGACTCTTTCAGTAATTGGGATACCTCAAATAAAATTTTAAAAAATTGCATTTTTTTTTGTTTTAGGCCTCTTGTAACAACTTATTTGGTGTGTGCATCTTCTTTTAGATGTCATTTAGATGTCAAGGAAGCTGCAAACATTGCCGCCAATGCAAAGGCGAAATAAAAGCTGAGCTAATAATAAATACGGCAGTGCAATAGCCTGAGCCGGCTTTTGTTTGTAAATTGGCCCGGGCGGTGGCGTGACGACAAGCTTGACTCATCCTTTTGACATTCCGGCTTGCCCTGTCACAGTTTTGATCGCTGTTACGTTCTTACCGACAGCAACACAACACTATCCCAAAATCACATTCCCTTGTTAATTAAGGACGCCAAGAAACTGCAAGTTACTTACAGCCGTTATTTTAGGATGTGGCACAAGTCTGTGTTGTTATTTATTGATGTATTTCTTATTTATTTATCAATTAGATATTTCTTGTTTAATTAATCAACTTAATCTGCCTACTTTACCTGGCAACACTCAAATAATAGGAGTACTGCAGTGGGACATATTTATTTATTTATGTCAGTGATTTGTTCAATGCGTCTGAAACAGGATGTTGTGATGACGCAAGCAAAAACCTTTTAAGCAAATCATCTTCCGTGTGAAACTCTGCTCAATCTGGCGCGACAGAGACAAAGCTCTGGATAAGATTAGATTTAGAAGAAAAGGATGGGGTTGGAAAAAAGATCCCCCTTCATGACAGAATCTGCCAATTTATGTATTTATTTATGTTTTCTTAGCTTTTAAAGGTATGATAATTTTTTTCAGTTCTCGACATCTGTTAACTTATTTTTGGCTTTCACTTTCAGCCACAAATTTTCATTGTGGTGCATCTCTTCTCCACGACGCATTGTAGTTATTCATGGTTCCCAGTGACATGAGGTGATTCAGTAATAAGAATGCGTGTCTCGTTATTTTGTAGCGCCTGTCAGGCCAAGGCTACTGTTTCTCTGCGTCCCTGCCTCCCATGCTAGCTGCTGCAGCCATAGAGGCCCTCAGCATCATGCAAGAGAATCCAGGTACACTTTTCTTTCTGTTCACATCGGGCACTCTTGTGCCAAAATTACATTAGTTCTTGAGGCAAAAAAGTTCCTCTGGCCCATTGTTATTTTGGATCCACACTGAAGCAGAGGAACATTTATGTAGTGTGTGCAAATCAGGCATGCGCTGCACCAGTAGTGGGTGAGTTTATTTGCATGTACGCCACCATTGTTACAATGCATTCTGGGTAGTGACCTAGAATGGTGTATTGCTGTTCTCTGCCAAGCATGGCAAAATAAACCACAACTCTCGTCGTAAAAAGTAGTCAAAATGCCACTGTGCGCAACTTTTGGATGCAATTTTCAATCAAAGGGAAATACAGTAATCAAAACGTAAGGAAAGGATGGAAGGAAGTAATGAAAATGTTGGAGGGGATGCGGTTGGAAGAGTCACGCTGCCCAAAGACCCCCAGCTGTGTTCTCGTCGTGTGTCTGGCTATAAACGCCACGGTTAAAATCAAATGCAGTGCCAACCATATTGACTTAAAAGGGGCCTAAATGCCCGTGAGTGATGAGTGAAAAGCATGGAAAAACACAAGGGACGTTCACTCCAAATCCGGGCTGCAGTGTCTGTTGAGCTCTGTGAAATCAATGCGCCATTTTTCTTTGAAACAGAAGCATATTCCACTGACACCCTTTGACTGCCCCGATAGCACCATAATGAGGTCCACCCGGTGAAATACAACTACAGTGTTAGTTGGAATAATGTAAGAGTCAATTTAAAAGATGACATGCCCTTGTAACGTTTCGGCTGGATTGTGGAAATGCAGTTTATTTTGCAGTCAGCCAGTCCTCCCTCAGCTGTCTACAGTTGGTCCAAAATGCTGCTGCTCACCTCCCAACTGGTGCTCGTAGGAGGGAGCACATACAGTAACTAATTCTGGCCTCCCTTTACTGGCTCCTTGTACTTTCAGAGTGCAGCAATGGTTGTTTTTAAATGCTGTATAAATAAAGTTGAGTTAACTGACTGAGACTCAAATAAATATTTCACCACTCTAACCTTACTTGCTTTTTGTGAGTAGTACAAACAAGTCGATCATTCCAATGCTTAATAAGCTGGTTAACACCTCTTGCTAGCAGACTGCAGCTAATAAATTAACATATCGCCGCTGTCCTGTGAAAAACAAATGACTATTTTTGTCATTTAAAAATTTTTACGTTCATGGGATGTCCGCATTTCGGCAGTGTACCAGAAGCAAGCTCATTAAGTGAAACGTTGGCTTTCAAGTCAAGAGGGCTGTTCACACGGCACACATTTGCTCCGGCGCTGCACCGATATATTTTGTTGCGATATATTTTACACCGGACCAAATTTTGTGGAGCGTTCACACGTGCAAAGCCACTGAGCGTGACAGCACCGGCACAGCGTCGTTGCAGCCCCACTTGCGTTCACACGGCAGTTTCTGTAGCGGAGCAAAACGACAGAAAACAAATGAGCTGTCGTGTTGGTTCTTTTTTAAACGTCTACACAACTCAAGCAACTACAGTACAGGCACGTCCTTCTCCTTCTTGGTCTCCGTGCCTTCTGCTCGAGAGTGACCGCCCCCCGATAACGTAAATCAACGATGACTTCAATGACACTCAGAAAAGCAAAAATGTAATGCGCCAAACAGAAAAATCAAGAGAGGAAATCACGAAATAAATTCTATGAGGCACGGGGGGATGTCAACACACAACAAAGGAATAAACTACACAAACAACTCCGAGACAGTGCAGTCTCCTACAAAAGGAAAGATGACGTTTGGGGATTATTTCCCCCTTCCCGTTATAGTTGAGATGGTATAACCCAAGAGGTGCTTGCCAGACAAGTCTTGGGTCGTTATTTAACAAATAACGAAAGTCCGACAGAGCACGAAAGCAACGCATTCTCGCCGTACGTAATCAACTATTC